>JAUZSU010123190.1:0-17875 GCA_034780255.1 Parotocinclus maculicauda
AAAGCCTGGATATAATTTGATACGAAATAACTGCGTTTTGGTGGTTTCATCAATCTCGATAAAAGATCTGTCTTTATTATACCATACTACACTTTTCTATACAGTTATTCTATATAGTAGTTATAAAGTTACTTTATACCCAGACTATCATGAATCTGGTATTGTTTTACAAATGAACCAGTGTGTAGCATATTAAAATATGGCAGTGGTGTACGTTACAGGATTTGCATGTATACAATATAACCGCTTGCCTAACCCATAGTCATTTACTGTATTACAGTAAGTAACATAAAGCAACATTTTGCAGCAAATCCCGTCCTTTTGTTCATAACTTCCTTTCCCAACACCCATCTTATTCAGTCTTTGTGAGACTTGTTTCAGCATGTTCCTGCCTTCTTGTCATAAGTTTTTTAGATAGCTAAATGCTGAGCTAGCTATCTTTGGTATGGGTTGACATAACATTGGGGGGAAAAAATAACTAAACATTGCTGCAAACAAGGGCAACAACTTTCTTTAATAATATATATAGAGTAGTTGCAAAACTCCAGGCTAGTGGTGTTTTTTTCATAGTGTTTAT
This sequence comes from Parotocinclus maculicauda, assembly GCA_034780255.1. Lineage (NCBI taxonomy): Eukaryota > Metazoa > Chordata > Actinopteri > Siluriformes > Loricariidae > Parotocinclus > Parotocinclus maculicauda. The sequence continues at coordinate 578 of JAUZSU010123190.1, forward strand.
TATGGTGACATTAAGAAACATTACTGTGTAAAAGTTTTTTTTAAGTCACTCCTAATACTCTCTTGCACTGATTTTCATTCCAACCCTCTTGAGCTTAGCCTTTTTACTCTGTGCAATTTTGAAAAAGTGGTTTCTTGGCTGCTACCCTTCCAGAAAGGCCATTCCTGATCAAGGTTCTTTGGACTATAGAAGGCTTAACTTGGAATCTGGAAGGTGCTGATATTGCTGAAGTGTAAGGGGAGGTCACACTAAAAACCTATAGCCCATGGAAGCTGTTTTTTCTGGTTAAATTATAATAAAGACACGCTTGTATACGCTTAATATAGCATTGCTAAAACAATGGCATATTTAATTTAATGGTGGCCCAAGACTTACACACATGGAAAAAGGGAAAGCTGTTTATTTGCCAGCCTTCACCCTTTCGCCTCTTTTCTCTAATACGGGACTCATTGTTACCTTTTATACTCAAAAAGGGGTTTATTGATATGACTCCGTCTCTTACTTATTCCAGAATGTTCATGCAGCTAATCAGAGAATCTGAGATTGTGTTGGCTTTGACAGTGACTGTCCAACTTGCACAAAATTGGCTGAGAATCCAATAAAGCTATCAGAAAGAGAAAGAAATAACAGAACCGTACTGTGAGTGGTTCCTTCGTGGAAACCTATTAATCTGTCAGACCATATTAGCAGTAATGGGTTTGGGCTCAAGACGAGGCTTACATGAAAAGAAACTGGTCAGTTGGTTTTAAAGTTGGTTTCATAAATTTTCTGTAAGGCTTATTTTCCATGATCATAACCATTTTGTGTCTTAGTGTTTCTCTGTGTGTACAAGAAAATGCTGTATTCTTTTTTTTTTTTGCCAAGCTGGTTAGTTCTAATATTCTTTCTTTACACCAGCCTATGCGTTCACTGCTCATATGAACACATTCGATCCTGCTGTCACGCCACATTGCAGTAGCAGCCTGTAAAGCTGCTTAGGTTAATCCAGTTCCATTCTAGCGCGATGAAATCTTTGTTTACCTCCTGTCTAATTCTGTCACTCCAATTTCGTGCTCTCTTTCACCATTTTCCTCTAATACAGTCCACCTTTCATTAGAAAAAATATCAAATCAAAATGAAACTCTATCTCTATAATTTAATTATGTATTTGATATTGATCCTACAAAACCACTAGCTCATCCTGTAATTAATGGCAAACAAAAAATAACAACCCAATAAATTAAATGCATATCAGTGTTTAAGTGTAGCAGTGGTCAAATTCACTAGCTCACAGCCACAGAGACCTTGGTTGGATGGTCCACAGGCTCAGTTTTATGAGTGAGGGACTTTCAGACAGGCATCATCTCTTTGTGACTGCAAACACTGGCTTACTGGCCTGACTGAGGGACTGGCAAAAGATGACGTGGATACAGTGGAAGTGGTGCATCCCTCTGTGTGGGCGTGCTTTCACTGCAGAAGGCTGCTGCTTTCCTGTGGAAAGAAGTGGTCAGTGGCTGTGAGTTGTTTGTTGAGCTGTTGTTGGCACTGGCTGGCCTATTACCATTTTCCATTGGTAAAGAGTAGCACTTGGCAGGGAATGTTGACAAATGGACTTGTGCATATCTAAGTTTGACTGAAAAATTGCTTGTGTATGTGTGTGTACCCATAAGTAATAATGTAAATTGTTTAAATCATTTCCATGCCCTCAGAAAATCCACACTGTGTAAGACATTAAATGCATTAATGGAGTTATATTGTAAATGTGCTCACTTATTTATGATCGGGACACATTCCAACAGATTCAAGTTAAATGTATCATTAACTGATGAGTAATTAATATAGTCTATACCGTATTATAACGGACATTACACAGTAACACTTCCAAAATCATTAACACAAATGTTTATTTGAAAAATCTCATGTAATTTAGTAAAAAATGGATTGCAAGTGAAAAGTACAAGCAAAACACTTACTCTTGGTGAACTTGGGCCACAAGCATAGCTGCAAATCCTAACTGCATCCTGTGTTCTGGAGGATTCAGTTCCTTTTCCCCTTTGGGTTGGCTGTCAGTACTAACCATTTTAGCACCCATAGGGACTTATTTGCACTAAGAATACTGTACTGTATATGTGAAATGGAATCACTGTGTAATGAATCATGAACCAATTTTCAACTGAAGCAAGTCGTGTGGCTCAACTCATAGAAGAGCCAAAACAAACTTGCATGGTGTTCCAAACTGGTTTCTTGTTCTCAACTATGGATCTCAACCTTGTACTCTGCCTGTGGGGAGCCTGAATGATTTCCAAGTGTCTGTATGGGTTTACTCTTGGTTTATCATTTTCTTCCCACATTTTATAGATATATGATGGGTTATTGGGTTCCCTAAATTGACACACTATCAGTGTGTCTGATTAGTATCAATATAACTGTGCAGAAATAGAATTGAAGCAGATGCAACAAACGGTTCCCTACTACGTCTCAAAAAAGAGGTAGTCTGCTCAAAATAGCACAGCTAGACAACGGGATGCGTGTTCCTGTTTTTATTTATGCTCATGCAGGTAAAGGGACATTCTCTGAGCATTAACCTGAATGGAGGAAAGCATAGGAAGTCCATGCAACATCTATGCATAAGTACACATGAGGAATTTGGTGAAGAAAGCTCTACCCAGTATGGACATAACAAAGAAAAGCTATCAGGATGTCAAATGTTGTGCTGATATCCTTGAATGGTTTTTAAAAAATCAGGAAGGACTTTTTTCAGAAGAAATATTGGAACTATGCTCCATTTGTCCAAATATCCAAGGTTTGACTGTATATTAACCTGACAATACTGGGCTTGTTGTTTTTCTTCACATAATCAAATCTTTGTATTTACAGTATTTAGCAGTATTTTGCCTTTATAGTGGGTAAAATTACTATAATCATAGGATCCAGCACAAAAGCACTCTTATCGCAGTTGTTTAAAAGGTTTGATTCAGAAGCCTTTTTTTTGTGTGAATGTTCATTTTAATAATAATAAACCACTTCGCCCCTTTCACCCCAAAAACTTCCCCCTTCCCTTAAAACTCCCTCAGTGGTTCACTGATTTTTACAGAGCTTTGGTAGTTAATCCCTATTTTAAATTCTGTTTGCAGTCCTCCATTGTAATCTGCATTTGAAAACACTGAAACTATGTGCCCCAAAATTGTGAGTGCATGAAAATTCTATGCTATACTGTATTATGTTAGCCTGTATTAGTCATTACGCACTGTATTACATCAACAAACCGATTTATTGATAACATATCTTGTGGTACTCTACATGTAAAATATTATGCGAGTAACATATTACTGGAATCTCACAAAAAATGACTAGGTTGTCTGTTTTCAACATTTGTGTGTTTGGAGGTACTACAGATACCTATATGTGTGTGCACAAGCACTGAATAAGTGAGCTTCATATAATATCCATTTAATGTAATTATTTTGACTTTCTTTTGTCTTTCTCTGCCCATGTATCTTCCCTCTCAGATGAGATCATGCAGCAGGAGACCAGTCCACTCTGTGCGGCAGACATCGGACCTGACCTCAGGAAACGCTTTGCCTTCCTGTCCGGTGAGAGATGTTTCCCTTTATTTCAAAGGATCTGATTTAGAACAGCAGACTTGGCCATTTTCAGTGGGACTCCATATCTATTTCTGGTGAAAGTAATTCTGTGGGGCCATTTCACATATCCAGGGATGGGCAGATTGCAAGTTAATTAACCATCAGCTATTCAATAGCTGCTCTTATTTCCAGTATTTACTAGCATTCACTGATAAGCAAAGGTTTTAATATGTTTTGAAAGGATCACAGCCCAATATGTTTTTCATCTTCTCTTGTATACAAATAAACTTGAGCATATTCGAATATGTATTAATTGCAGACACTGATCACTGAGTTGGCAGATACAGAAAAGTCTGCTTAAACAATTTCACTCTAAAGTTGGTGGAACTAAGCACGGCTAATCGCTGTAGTACCTGTACTATAGAAACTGCACTGGTTACGTTCTCACACTATCTTCAAATGACAAAATAATCTGTTAGTAAAAATTTAAATATTTAGCCCAGTTAATAATAACCCAGTTAACTATCTTGACAGTCATTATTAATCATATTTTTTAGCTACTTTTTTGACCCTAAACATTGTTTTTCCTTTAATATATCACATATCAGTAACATTGTTGTTGTTAATATCATTCCATGTTATGATGAACATGTGAAAGCTGTCAGCTTGTGTCAAGCAACCTAATGGGCTCCAGTGGTTGTTTGCCTACATCACAGTAATGAGCAAAGTGTATAAAGGACTGTCCAAAATCGCCTACTGACCTTATCAGCTCTGTTGGATATAGGAAGTATGTGTAGAGGTGCCTCATGTTCAGTCCACAAACGGTGTGGAAAAAATTATCTGCGTTAATTTATTATTACCTCAATGTGTTTTTAAAACACACATTCTGACAGCTGTATGCGTGTAATATGTGTAACTTGTGGCAAAATCATCACTAGAATTGTTTTTTCTTCTGTTTATCCTAAGTTAAATCATTTAATTTGGACGTAAGGTTTTGTAGGAGAAACGTTTCGTCACTCATCTAAGTGACTTCTGCTGGATACTGGAGAAGTTACTTAGATCAGTGACGAAACGTTTCTACAGCAAACCTTAGATCCAGATGAACTGATTTACTTTTGAAACCGGATTATTGAACATATATCAAGACAACGTTGTTGTTGTTTTTTTTGTTGTTGTTGCTTGACCATTTGACGCAGGTATTATGGTCAAGTTTGGGCTGTGTACGAAATGTTTCCCTAATCTCTGTTCCCTACACTCTAGGTCCCATATATATAACTTTTAGCCTATAGGAAGAACAATTGTAATGCTTTAATTGTACAGTTGCTCACTACTGTGCGACTGCAGAGTCACCCTTATAAACATATGAATGAAGTGTAACCATAAATTTTGACAACAAACCTGGCACACAAGATCACAGCTTGTACATGCTGTTCCTAATAAAATTACCTAATAAAATAATACAAATCATTCAGTTATTTTTTTATGCTTATTGAGCTGTTGATATGTAATAAATTTATTCCATTGAAGCTTGCATTGTCTACTCTAGCTTATTTTTTTTTAATGTAAACTGGTCAGAGTCAAATAAGCTATCACCACAAAACACAGGGAGTAGGTTTAACCCTGCTTTGGATGGGACACCAGTCCATCTCCAGGCTGGGTAGGGGTCACTGTGGCAGCACAGTCCAGACCCCTTCTAGCAGTCACAACCAACCATGTTTTCATGTGGCACCCAGTCCACAAAATAAGGCACGACCGGAAGTCAAACCTAGATCCCTGCATCTAAAATTATTTTTAAATCACTCAAGCACCCGTTAGTGCTTTTTAAATAGTTAAAAGCAAAGATTAAATAATCTTTAAGCAAATATGCAATTAATTAGGATCAAATTGGTACACATAAATATCTTAATTATTATATATACAATGTCTGTATTTTGAAGTCTGAAATCCGTAGACAAATTAAACTCTTTTGTGATATGACTTGGGAGAATTTTCAGCATAAATGTTGCCCCGTATTTATTGTCAAATATTAATTTTCATATATGGCCTGTATATTATTTTTCTCACTAACAGTTACATAGTTGAGCCAGTATATAAAATATTTGGATTGTTAACAGTGTTAACAGTTATACAGAAGTGTCTATGTTAACATGACAAGGCTAACTTCAGTTTGGCGTTAGGGGAGTGTACAGTCAGCACTATTTATTTATAAAAGTGCTCTTTAGCAGTATCCGTGCCATATGGGTAAACAGACACATGATGTTCATCTGAGGAATGTCTGCTATCTTATTTATTCTCATGCGTACTCTCCATTTTAAATAAAAATTGTCAAAACAGTCCTTCTCACACACAGAGGTCCAAGCCTCTCAAACATTTGCTTACTGCTATGCATGTTTACAGTGTATTTCTGTTTCTAGTCCACTACAGAGCTCAATACATGTTTGATACTTTATCTGTCCCAGTTAGGCCTTGGTTCAGGTTGCCCTCCACACAGTCACTACTGAATTATTTAGGGCTTCAAGGGCACTAGAGGTGAAGACTGGTTCAGTTTTTCTGTAATTTTATGGAAAGTCATTAATGCAGTTGAAATTTAAGAACCAGCTTATTAGTAATTGCTTAGGCATATGTATTTTATCCAAGTATCATTACACTGGTTTAACATGGAGTTAAAACATGTCAACTGTTGCACATGGCTTATTTTTCTTAATCAGGTTCATAATTGTGTTAGCATGGCTGAAACCATAATCTGTTCAGTGTAACAGGTAAAATGTAATTTGATTTAAGTCTAGGTTAAAAATGACAAATCAGAACAGTATGCAATTTAATAGGACTCAATGAAACTGCAGTGTGGAGTTGGGATTTTAAAAGCTTATATTGCGTGGCCACTTTATTAGAGACACCTACCTTTCACGACTGGATCTTCAAAGTATGGAAATGAGATACGTGACCCTGAAGTACAGCACAAAATTAAGTGAGAAAGTTTTCTGTGGATCAGTTTCAGTGTAAATCCAAGTAAGCTGAGTGACTTCAAACCATTGTCATGAGTGTTGGACTAGCCAGGGCCAGCATTTAGGAATCTGCCAACCTTGTGGGGTTTTCTCACAGAATGGCATCACAAGCATAAAAAGAATGATACAATTAGGGAAAACCAACCAGGGAACATGGATAACTCGTCTATAAAATGGGTCACAGGACGACGTCAAAAATGGTGCAACAGAAATCTGGACTCATTTGACCAGGTAATGTTTTTCCATTGCTCTCTGCTTGCCATTGGGTTCCACTTAAACAGCAATGGCATTTAAATGGTTGTTTGGTGTTATAGCCCATTCCTGCCAAAGAAGCATGTGCACATTAGTTGGAGCTCCAGCATTGTATATTGTGACACACCCTGGGATACCTGTGGATGGACGTTTGGGCAGTAGGGCTTACCTGAGTATTGTGGCCAAAAAAAGTTAATTCCCTCATGGCAGTTGTTTACCCTATGGCAGAAGGACACTTTGAGCAGACCGATGCATAACGAGGCTTATATATTCATGGTAATTTACGACAATCTAATTTGCAACAACTGTGAGAAGCTATCCTGTCCACGAGTCAGTATTCCTGCAGAATTATTTCAACACCTAGTGCCACATCTGTTGCATGACTAACTGCTGTGGGTCTGAAGGCCAAACATGCTTGTAGATGGGTGTGTCTAATAAAATGTCATTCAGTGTTTTCTAGGTTACAAGTGTTGTGAGAATATACTTGCAACATATACAGATATGCAATGTTTGTGTAAATCAAAATATATAAGTACTGATGATGAACTTATTCTACCTCATAAATCACCACTTTGTCCAGGCCAGACGAATTATGGCAATAATTTAGGAGTACTGTTAAAAGACAAATGTCTATAAGCTCTTGTGCACACATCAGGGTATATGTTTTATTTCTTAAATGTCTGTGTTGAATATTACAACAGACTAAATTAGATGTGTTTAGTTTAAGTCTTTACATATGTGTGCACATGGGCATACATATACTATGCAATATAGAACAGACAAAACATGGCTCTGAATTATGCTTTATATAAATCTGTTGTCCAATACATGAATATCTACAGATTTATCACCATTGAGGAAAACAGACATGGTTTTAAACACAGGTTTGTTGCTTTAGGCACACTTCCGCTTCTGACCTGCCAGTGCCATATGACAAATGACTGGTTAGACTGGTCAAAATAAGTTTTGGTTATATTTCACATAGCTGACTCTAATCTGATTTGTAACCGCATACAAAATAATTTGATTAGAAATTAGACAAAGTTAGTTTCCATGTGCTTTTTGTTGAGACTGCACAGTCTTGTGTAGTTGTCTGAAAATGGCATATGAGTGACTCTACTATAGTGCCAGCCGGACTGTGTGGAGCCTTAAAAAGAAATTAACAGTGCGGTATGTTGTGCCATTCAAAATTGTGTTGAATTATGTGGTTGTTATAGTTGCACGAGGGTTTGCCGGTCGTTTAGCGGTTTGAGATCCATGCTCTGTGTTCAGTGCGCTCTTAATGACAGGTTTGCTTTTAGACCCTAAGAACTGCAGCCAGTGCAGCCTGTAGTCTGGTCAGAATCTTTTTGTGTATTTGTCTCTCTTTTTGTCACAAACTTAAAAGTTACAGTGGCACGCAGCTGATCTTACCTCGGATCTCCACCCTGCAGTAAATGACAGACTTCCAGTACTCCAGTACTGGTCTGTGTTTACATTGCATGTTCTGTTTTAGTAATTTCCCTTTTGCTTTTCCCTCCAGGATTTGATCCATGTTTGATCATGTGAATTGTTTACTTTATTGTAAGCTTGATAACAGGGTATAGTTCATCTTGTGAGTGAGTGAGCGTGCCCTTCCATTTCCATTGGGGGCAAATCTGGGAGCCCAACTGTCCTTGCGTTAGCCCATGGGCCACAAGTCTATGGTTCCTGCTTTGCACTGTTGATAATAATTAAGACAGCAGTGTTCTTTACACACACAGAGAGGGTGGGGAAGCTAGAAGGTCATTGTATGTTTTGCAAAGAGGGCTATACAGAGAAAAACACTTATCAGTTCTGTACTGTGCTGTTTCACCTTAGACTGTGTAACTATGCTGAAACGTTGCTCTTTTCTCAGATCACTTAAAAAACCACATGCATGCATTAGTGTATAGCAATGCTTCTCAAACTTTTTTTCTGCAATGCCTCCTTTTTATTGATAAGACTTTTTTTCACGTCCTTCTGTGACACGTGCATTTCTTTTGCTTCCAACATCCACTGCAGTTTATTGTAAACAATGTAATTCATTCCAAACAAAATAAAGTGGATTTACTCCACTTCCTCCCATGGTCCGAATACATGCATTCATTTATTACCTTAAATTGTCTCAATCTGGGTATATATTCGATACCGTCAGTGTAACCTTATCAATGTAACCTCATGTTTCTGTTACTTAAATTTCCATTAATCCTTATAGTGACGTTAAATAAATCGAATAACCAAACAAATTACAGTGAAATTATTATAATTATTATTATTATTATTAAGTGACATGCATTTTGTGTCTTACATGCCTAATTTAGGTGCCTTGCTGCACCTCCTGCAATAGTTCTGTGCTGACTTTGAAAACCACTGGTGTGGGGCAAGATTGTCCTAAAGTACAGTAGGGCAAAATGTAAATTGGGAATCCCTTATCAACCTAGATCATGCAGACTGGGTTGTAGTTGGACTCGACACAGTGCTGATTATCACAGAATAGGGCAAAACTAACTTGCGACAAACCTGCCCCAAAACTCCTTATATCGGCAGTTCTTGATTTCAGAAAAGCAGCGTTTTGGTGCTAGATCTAAACCACTTTTGGATGCCTTTTCAGCAGTGGGAAATTGTGGTGCTGCTCCAGATCTATCATCAAAACTATGTCGGTTAAAAAGCACTATTTTGGAGTCTGGGCTCTCAAGACCATCAAAGCATTGCTGCAGTGTAATATGTTAACTTTACTGCACTGCAGCCCACATCTACTTCAAATCTGTTTTTGTACACTCATTACCCTATCAGCACGGACTGTTCATACCCAGTCCTATGTAAATATGATAGATGATGCAGGTAATCCCAAGTGACTATCTTAAGCAAGACCTTAACATTATGATAAACATGTGGAGCATGAGTGGAGCCAATGCCATCACTCACCAACTGGTGGGTCCCTCAAGACCGCCTTTGTATTTGTGCGAGTGAAACTGTCAGACCATAAATCTCCAATTTGTGAGCTTTGGATTTGAGAGAGAAGGAGCAAAGACTGGTAACTGGAATGTGTATTTGATGCACAGTGCACGTGCAGTGGCTCTGTGTTTGTTTATAATGGAGTTGACCTCCTTTGTTTTTAGAGTATATTCTTCGTCATTGGTTAACCTCTTGAAATGTGCTACACAGTGTTAAAAAAATCTGCAATGGTCAACAACTCCTACAAGGTCCTCAGTCTGTACAACGGTAGTGTTGAACTGTACATGCGTCCCCTGGTGTATGGTTCTTGCTCGACAAGCTGCACAATGTAGTCTGCTCAGTAGTCTCACTGAGTTAAAGTTTGGAGTAACATTTTTATTGTTCATTTTAATTTAATGTACTGTACATATGTACATAATATTTTCTGTAAGTAATTTATTTATGTTTTTTTCCCCCAGGAGGCCGAGGGGAGAACGGCAGCCCTATTATCATCTTTCCTGAGTTCCCTACCTTTGCTGAGCTGGAGGAACAGGAGTTTCACAATGTGCTGACATACCTGACCAGCGTACCCAGGTGTGTATTCCAGAGTGCATGCTGTAGACAAGTACAATTTGTTCAATAAGAAAAATCCAGATGATAACATAGCCATCCATTTAAATCCATCCATTTCTTCCACCACATAAACCAAAACTAGAACTATTGATTAATGATAGTATATTTCTCATTTAAGACAGTAGTAGACAATACATGAACAGCGCTGGGGTTCACAAGAACAATTGTCTTAATTAATTTAAAATTAGTCACTGTTACCAGCATTTTTAACCTGTAATGTTTTTTTTTTCGTTTTTTTTTCACTGATATTTAAATTTAATTTACATTTTGTACGAGCAGCCAGAGTATGGATGATTTTATTTTGAGTCCTTGTACAGCAGATGAGACCTTCTTTACTTCCCTGTACAGCTTGTATGTACTTAGGCTCATGAGATTTCAACCTGGACCTCATTATGTGACATTATCTGACACTGAATGCGATTTCAGGACTTATTGTTTCTAAGGGCCAAGAATTTATGGTAAATTACTTAATGTTATAATTGAGGGTAAAAATTAGGGTTAAACTCTGAAAGTCTATTATAAAATGGTTTGTTAAGTGATTCCTTTCATGGAAGGGATCTGCTGGTGTACTGCACCCTCATTATTTTGCCAGTGTATGTGAATTTATGGGTGTACAGTACAATATTAGGTCTCATTCCACGTGTGGAAAATGATTTGCAAAACAGAAGTTAATAATTGGCAAGTGATTGGTCTATGATGAACACGATGCCTAGCATCATCCACACACAGGCATAAATGAGATTAATCTAACCAGATAACAGTCCAATATTTGTGACTTTTCATCCAATGTAACCAGGCAACTTTGTGAACAGAAATGAGCAAAGACCTCTTGCGTGACCTCTGCTCCGTATGTTCATGGTATGCAGTTCCTTCTGGAGTGTTATTTCAGAAATTGGTAGTGAAGGAACTACATTGACTTCTAAAAGCAATTCTTTTCTTGAAGTGAAGTGACACGCCAGGTGAACCCTGTCCGTCAGTTACAGCTTATGGCTAAAATTCTGATGGGAATTACAAGTAGACTGGGATTTTTGTCACTGCTGATAGACCCATATGGCAAGCCCAAAATGCAATTACTCCTTTTTGCCAATCATTAACATCAGCTTGTTGAATAATTTTCCAGACATCGAAGGAGACTAACACTGCACTGTACCACCTTTTCAAACTATAAATTCTAATGGACACCCTGCAGGTATTTATAGCCTGATTTATAGCGCCATCTGCAGGAGGCTGAAATTACTACCACCATAAACATGCAAGGTCACTACATTTTTGTCTACAGTTTGTTAATGATTGGACGCCAAAATTTTACATTTCAATTTATCAATCCTCAATACTCTTTTTCACCTATCTTAATTTCAAAAGCCATTCCTGATCAAGCTTTTTTAGATTGCAAGAGGGTCAACTTTACATTGCAATGAATCTGCCAGATGTTGGTATTGAAGAGGTCTGTAGTATAAGGGAGTCTATAAAGTATGAGGGGAGATCACACTAAGTACTTTCCAAGTTAGCTTTTATAAGCTATTTTTCAGATTTTTTGTTTATTTTTAAATTGCATTCAAATTGAATGTATTTTCTGATTGTATTCTGAAGCTGACTGAGAGATAATTATATATGGTTATTATACTATCCATATCTAATTGTGGCTTAAGACTTTTGAACAGTACTGCGTAAATATTTATACCCAGATCCTGACAGCAGATGTCACTGACTTTTTTACTTTTCTTCTACATTTATTTCTGAACCATTTATTTGTGTGTAGTTTTCAATTGTCCATTTGTTGTTGTTCAAATTTCAATTGTTGTAACTGTAACCAATAATTATTGTATTTTTAGTTAGGATTGGCCAATCAGACTGATCAGTCTGATCATGAAATGAGCAGTAATGAAGAAATGTCATGTTTGGTCATTTTTAAATATATTTTGAATTGACTTGTATAATTCTCATTGCACCAATGCTGACCAGTGCTTTGTCCTGTATTTGTATATTTTGCTTTATATAGTTTTATGAATCTCTCGCCTTTCTATCCCCTTTCTCTGATTGTCTCTCTGTCTCTTTTACACCATGCTCTCTTATGGGAGTAACAACCATCAAAGGCAGGGAGGCAGATTCTAATTGCCTGAGGTTTCGTGGCTTAAAATAGGGTGCTTATGTAGATTTAACTTCATGGTGCTTTGACATATAGAGAGGTCATCTTGTTGGAGAATGTACACTCTTTGGCCGAAAAATGGTCAAAACCCAAAATGGTACAAAACATTACAACCAAACAAATAGCAAGGAATCGGTCAGAAATTTTAGCAAAAATTAAACCAATAGCTAACGTAACCAAGTAAAAGTATGATAAAGCTTTTCCCTTTGTTTTGTATTGAGGGCAAACTTGTGGAAATTGTGGATTGTTTTAAGGAAAGAAGAGTCAAAATTATTTCGCTCAGTCTTACCTAGTTTCAAACAGTTAAGTAGTAGTTAAAAAATGTTTTCTGGCTGTTTTCCATGGGGCTTAAATCTGAACAGATCAGGCCAAAACTTCAGTCCAATTAACTGACCAATTGATTCTTAGTGGTCTTTCTCTGACGTGCTCGCTCTCTTCTTTAGAAAACAACATTTCGCTTCTTTGCAGCAGGTCTTTTTGCAATACTCTCCTTTAGTCAAAAGCATTTTATTGACTATTCATAGTGAAGCATCTCATTGGTACCAGCAGCTGACCTGGCTCCACACAAACATGACAAATCTACCTGTATAATTAATGATAGTAGAGATGCATTACCTATTGTATTTTCACCATATATTTTAAGACACCTCTCTGGAAAATCCCTGCACAATTCAAATCATGATTGATTTCTTTTCTAAATAAAACTACATTCATTCTTCAACGCCATATTCTGTAAGAAACTTTTTTCTGTCCTCCATGTTTTTCTTAGTAAGCAGTGGCTATTTTAACACTTCTTCTAGAGAAGACATAATTAGACAACCTTTTGGTTATTGCTCTTTTAAAAGTATTTTTACGGTGTTTAATTCTGCTGAGAGATTAAGTAAATGTAAAAGTAAAAATCTTTGCTTTAAGAGGCTTTGGGACATACAGGTCCTTTCTAACTGGCAACATTACTTGTGCTTTTTAACCTAGTGTTAACCTATTTCCTTAATAGCTGAGAGAGAAGTATGGCAACAAAAGTGAGTACACTTCTAAGTGAAAATGGCCAAATTGTGCCCAAAGTGTCAATATTTTGTGTGGCCACCATTGTTTCAACATGTTTTCCAGTATGATAACGACCCCAAAAACCTCAAAGATGACCACTGCCTAAGAAACTGAGGGTAAAGGTGCTGGTCTGGCCTCCTGACCTAAAACCCTATTAAAATCTGTGGTGCTTTTTCAAACAGAATGTGGAAGAGTGCAAGGTCTCTTAACATCCACCAGCTCTGTGATGTCGTCATGAAGGATTGGAAGAGGATTCCAGTGGCAGCCTGTGAAGCTCTAGTGAACTCCATGACCAAGAGAGTTAAGGCAATGCTGGGAAATAATGGTAGCCACACAAAATATTGGCACAATTTGGCCGTTTTTGTCGTGTACTCACTTATGTTGTCAGTTGTTTATACATAAATGGCTGTGTGTTGTCATTTTGAGGGCACAGCAAATTGACATTGTCACACAAGCTGACTGGCTACTTTACAAGTTTTATATTTTCAATGAAAAGATAGTAACCAAAATGTAAGGGGTGTACTCATTTGTGACATACTGTAGTACTCTTGTTTTGATGTAATTATTGGGTACCCACAAACATTTGGCCATACAGTGTGTTGTATTATAAAATATTTATAAAGTCCATAGAGTTTATATTTGCCTAAACTTCAAAGAATGCAAAACATTAGTTGTCCCTTAATAACGACAATTATGAAGGGATCTGATTAGTCACAAAATGGGCTTCTTCTCTGGGCAGCCCATTTAAATATTCTTATAAGATCAATCATAAGATGTGCATGTCTGAAGGATGAAGACGGTAACCACAGCTCTAGTGCAGTTCAAGTCTTTGAATAGAGGTTAATGAACACTGCTCAGGAGGATTTTGTGGTTTGGGGGCTGCAATGAAAACACATCATCAGTCATGAAGGCTCAACCATGCTGTGTTTACAAAGCTTTCTTTAGTACCACTTGTACTGAAGAAAGTGCATCTTGCCCATCCACTCCCCCTCTGCTTCTTTCTCTGTTCTCCCTCGATCAGAACAGTGGAGTGTATAGGGAAGAGGAGGGGTGAAGATGCAGGGAGCAGGGGGTTTAAACATGTAAACATGTATGGGAGCTATTGAGAAAAGAAATAATCGAGTTCAGCTGTTTGGCGAGGTGCTAAAGCACAGTTACCATCATGGCGGCCATAGAAATAATGGTGTCAGCAGTTATTTGCTTACCAGCTTTGCCAGGCATATTCTGCATATGTTTTTGAATCCCTCCCTCCAATCTACCATCCACATTAGCAATTCAAGTGAGCCTGCAGGCTGGGCTGTCGGTCACATCCACACTGGGCTGCCATTGGCTCTGAGAAAGCACCAGATGATGCAGGATTGGCTGTTGGATTGAGCGGGGAGGCAGACTGCACTGCTTTGATGGTCGCTGCCCATAGTGGCACTGCAGCCGTACATAGAGAGACAGGCTAAAGGAAGCGTTTGTGGATTTAGGGATTTGTCATTCTTCATCCTGCTTCCAAAAGGGCACTTGAAGTACAACATCAGACTCAAATCTTCTTGATATATTTAAAAAGACATTTTCTGCCAGGGGCTGTTTTTTATAAAAATGGATGGATGTTGCTGTAATCATGCCGTAAAAGCTTGACACTGTCGAAGGAGTAAACATGCACTGTCTACGATTATGGATGTAGTAACCTGCTCAGCATCTCTACACTCTGTCACCATGGTTGTGGTCCATACTAAGATTTGTACGTCTGATTGACTTGGATTACAGCTGTGCAGTCATATTTTATTTATGACTGTTTTCGTTTGACTTCATTATTTAAGCCTAAGTGTCACATTGGGGTGTTTTCATTTGTCTTTGTGTTTCATTAGGTTGCACAGGTAAGACTGGAAATTTTGATTTATAGAATTGGCACTTTTGTCTAAATGCTAAAATTGTAGCATGTTTGGTTAATAATTCATATATTGTATTCTGTTGATGTTAAAATTCACCTGAAGAAGTCATTTGTGACTAAAGGCAAAATAATGGAATATGGGTATATAATATTTAAAGAAATATGAGATTGTAATGTACAGTGTGAAAGAAAACGTGGTTTACTGTTCTCACTGTTTATTTCCTCGACAGTTTTGCATGTACTGTAATTGCAGTAATTGTTTTCTAGCCATTCTCATTGAAATACTTATCATTGTTAAAGAGCATATTTTAAAGATGTTTGATTAGAAATTTGTAATATCTACAGCTTGCAGTAAATTAAACTAAAAATGGTGTGTATAGCTTCTTCTCTTCTAAGTGTAGAGATAACGTGAGGGAATGCAATAAGAGAAATGACCATGCTACCATGGTGACCATGCTGCTCTGCTTTGTAGCCTCAGTGCTTCAGGAGTTGGCTTCATCCTGGTCATCGACCGCAGGCAAGACAGATGGGCATCGGTGAAAGGAACACTACTACGCATCGCGGTAAGTGGGCGTGCTCTTCGTGCATTGTGTAAATCTTTACAGGTGGGAGCGTATCGCTGAGGAAATGTATATTATGGAATATTGGCTGAAAGTGTGGCCCACTTCTACAGAACTGCCAGGCAATGTAAGTGTTTATTGTATCAAGCGTGTACACGTGCCCATGTTTATGCAGCTGGTTAAAACAAGGCCATTGCTCAAGGTTCTTTATGTGGAGCTATCAGTATATATACAATATTAGAAGGACCAGACAGCCTTATTTCAGACATTTTACTCCCCCAATTGCATATACTTTAAATTGTAGTTCCCTATTTCACGTGTGCATCTCTAGTGCTGAACATAATTTTACAATATTTTACCATAGCGGTGCATATTTCTATCAGAGCAAGATATCCGTGCCTTTACTTTGCCATTGTTACTCACCATAATTGATATCTAGTGTTTTTGTTAATACACAGTTAGCAATGTTTCCTTATGAGCAGTTTCTTTTTATTGGTTGGCACTGGTGGTCTTTTTCTGGGAATGTGTTATAAATCTAAGACAAACTACGTATTTATGAAATTTATCAATTTTTTGTTCATTATAATGTACTGCTAACAAGCCAATAAAGTTAAGACCTTAACAAAGCATCATCTGGAAAATGTGACTGAAACGAAAGCCACAGTTTTAAAATGTATTTTATTTTTTTACTTTTCAAACCTTGCTCTTTTCTGTTTGAGTGTGTGATGGTGGAGGGGTAACATTGGGAAGATTTGTTCCTGAACCTATCAAAGAGGTCACACATACAGAGTTGGCAGTCCATCGCTCAGGGCTACTGTTAAAACATCGAGTAGCTGTAGCAGCATCCCCTACCTCAGACACAGCTAGTTGTGTGTCTGTGAAAGCATTACCAGGACTCAAACCCAGATCACCACAAAGTTGTCACTGTATTCCCATTGCACCCATGAAAGCTCATGTATAATAAACAGATTACCATTGTAAAAAATACTGTGTTGTTTTAGGTGAATGTAAAAGGCTTTGTAGCTGATTGGGGTGTCATTAATATTGAGCTTGAAAAAACTAAATCTAATGCTTACAGAGGCAGCACGGTGGCTCGGTGGGTAGCACAGCTGCATATAAAGCAAGAAGGTCCTGGGTTCAATCCCAGGGAAGAGCCTGGGTCATTTACATTTACATTTACGGCATTTAGCAGACGCCCTTATCCAGAGTGACCTACAACTTATACAGTCTTACAATCCAAGCAATTGTGAGTTAAAGGCCTTGCTCAAGGGCCCAACTGTGG
>JAUZSU010123201.1:0-17874 GCA_034780255.1 Parotocinclus maculicauda
AAGCTATAATTTGCTCAGGCTTTGGATCCATCCTGCCTTGCATCTACAGTTTAGGCTGCTGGTGGTGTAATGGTGTAGATGATATTCTTGGCTCACTTTGGACCTCTTAATACCAACTGAGCATCGTTTAAACCCCACAGCCTGTCTGAATATTGTTACTGACCATGTTTATACCATTATTAGCACAATGTACCATCTTCTGGTCTCTGTTTTCAGCAGGATGACGCCCCGTGCCGCACATGTCCCATATCGACGAGTTCACTGTATTGAAATGACCTCCACAGTCACCAGATCTAACAGAGCACCTTTGAGATTCCCATTGTGTGCCACCGACAAATCTGCAGCAAATATCAACCCAGGATTTTAAGGCCGTGAGACATCCCATGCTACCCATGGTTCCCATTAGAGTACTGCCTAAACTTGTGGTGTGAAACTGCAGGATTGGACACTCCTTTAAGTTAGCAGAAAGGAGTTTCTGTGTGGAAATAAGCAGAATAAAGTCAAAGGCAAAATCAGATCTATTTTTATAGCACTGGTTACAATGGAGCATTGTCTCGAAGCAGCCACAATTTGAGATGATCTTCTATCATCCAAGGCCAATCCCAAAGCGAGCAAGCCTGCTGCAAGCAAAAACTCCCTAAATGTTATAAGGCAGAAATCTTGTGAGGATCAAGACTCAAAAAGGGACCCAAACTTAGAAGTTATAAATGTTACCGGGATTGCCTAAAGAAGGGATCGAACCTAGGACATTCTGTGCCATAGATGATACTTTACTGACTGGCCACAGGCTACTAAAACAAGACAAGATATTTTTAACACATATGTGGGCATAGCAGCCACATAATATCTGTTTGGTGGTCTGTCCTGTGGTGTTCTCGAACTAAGGTTCAATGTAAATCCACAACAGAAAAAGCAAACAACAGAACCACATGTACAGGTAATGTGTCACACTAAGTGCGTGAACGCAATCAGTCCATTGAAATACTGTCAAAAGCAAACAGACAAGTGGTTCATTGTGTAATTTTATTTCTGTGCAGTCATCTTTAAAATCCTGTCTACAGAGACTATAAATCAGTCCCCCTCTCTGACTCCGTCCTGCAGCGTGTGATTATTGGGATCAGGCATGCCGAGAGCTGGAAGAGAACAGAACATTTGAAGTGGCTTTGGTCCTCGAGGAGAAAAAAGCTCAGTGTTCGAGTGTCTGTCTGCTAATACTTTAACTGGCTCCCTGGTGGACGTGACTCCTTTCAGAAGCAGACCTGGAGTTTCCAGGTTGAGTTTAGGTGAAGGCTGACATTGAAGTGCTGCCCTTTGTTGAGTGGCTCTGTTGCTATTAGAGAGACCAGAGACGACCGGGGGCCGGAGGCCTGAAATTTGCCTGTAATTGTGCGGCTCGGCGCTAACGCTCACTGACAGAGCTAAAGCCGTTCTCCTCCTCTAATCCACGGTCAATCCAACCTTGAAGCTACAAGCCGTGCTGCCTGCTGAATCACTAATGTCTGAATAAGGCAGGCGAGCTGCACAGGAGGCTAGAGCACAAACAAACATATATGGGATTGGTTGACAACTCACTCGGTCTGTCAAAGGTAACGTGTTAATGACACACAGTTGCATTCTATCTGACAAGGGTCCCTTTTCACTATTACCTACACTGTACATACTATATTTACATTTACATTTAATTATTAAGCAGATTTCTTTATTCAGTGCAACCGATATACAGTCGATTCCGGTTAATAGGACCACCAGTTAATGGGACCAGCCATTAACCAAATCCTAAAGTACCGATACAAATCCCATTAAATACATGTAATGTTATTCGCTTTTTTAGACCAAAATTCCACTTTGTTGGACGTGTACAGTATGTAATATCCGTGAAGAAACTCTTCGTCTTTGGCATTTATTTATTTATTTGGCTTCTTAACGTCGCTATCGGCATCAGTGGTCATGTAAGTGACACACACATGGTTATATCCATACACAAGTTCATCTCAACACCAGTCACACATATATACACAAGTCAATGCCAATTTGGAGTAATCAATTAACCTAACACGCATGTCTTTGGACTGTGGGAGAAAACCGGAGTACCCGGAGTAAACCCACGCAGACACGGGGAGAACATGCAGACTCCACCCAGAAAGGACCCAGGTCGCTCCACCCTGGGGTTGAACCCGGGACCTTCTTGTTGTGAGGCAAGCGGTCCATAGATATTAACTGATTTAAAAAACTAAGTTAAGACAGAAATGAAGAAGTGATTTTTCTTTTTTAAACATTAAAGTCTTAAATCTATTGCTTATGCATTGACTGAAATGGCCTTGCAAACACAGCTGGGCAAATATGGGATAAACACAAATGGCCCCAGACAAAACAAGACTCCTTTTAGAAAAACATTTACCAGATGGTTCTCTCATGCAGTTTTTTTGTGTCTTGAAGAAAAACATTAAAGCAAGAATGTTCTTTGGCAGAATATGTCATGTGAAGTAATGAATTGGGATTTGATTTGTATGGGCTTTCTCCAGGGAGGTGTGTTTAAAAACCTGGAGTGGGATTCGTAAAGGCTTTCTTAATAACAAAAACCTGTGATGCTATTTAAGAAGATGAACACAAAGATATTCATAAGAATGTTCTTAAATGTAATTCCTTTTTTAAAAAAAAGTTCTTAAGAATATATATATCTAAATATCTAATATCTAAATATATATATATAATATCTTAAGAATATATGATAAATATAATTATTAATATTTTCTGATGTAGACTATTTTCATTTTACTTACTAAACTTAGAATATACGGTGTAAAACACATTTTGATTTTGTACGTATTTTATAGTTTGTTATTTAGCTCAATCGGTTCTGAGGACAGCAAACTGGAGGAAAGGTAACAAACGAAACGTTCAAAACATTATAGCAAACAAGAAATAAAGGTGAAATAACTGAAAGATTTCTAAATATGTGACTTTTCCTGAATTCCTTCCTTGAATTTTTGGTTATTTATGGTTTCCTTGACGTTTTCTGTCACATTTCTTTGTGTATTTAATAGTTTTTTAGCATTTAAGACTTTTGCTTCAGGTTTGTTTCCTATGGTGCTGTTTTGTATTTGCAGTGAGATTTGTCATTTCTAACAATGTGTTGTGTCCGCAGGTGTGTTGATTTATTTCGGATATGGAATGTGGAACAGCACACTGGAGATCACAGCTCTAGAAGAAGAAGTTCACGCTAGCACATATCAGCGCTACGACATGGGCGTCGACGACAATGTCGCTGTCGACGAAGACCTTTGCCCCCCAGGAGATTCCAGACCACAGAGCGGTACCGAGAACCAGAAACATGTGAAGGATGAGGCTTCTGCTCACAAGAAGTCCTCATCATCACATAGCAGAGCCAAAAATAAAGACGTAAAAAATGTCTTTGAGGCTCTGGCGGTGGACGACGATTTGGACGAAGCGCTGGAGTGAAAATCCCAAAAACGTAAAATCATCCCCAGCTACAAAAACTCTTGGGCTGGATGATTAAGTCTAGATTCCAAACTTTTACAGCACTTGTGATGTATGCATCCAAAGACAAATCGCTCCCTCTTCACTACGTCTCGAATTTACTTTAAATAGCTACGTTTGATCTCTAGCTCTCTTTTCCATTGGCTTACCGTACAGTGATCAAATTTTATGTTTTTGGGATAAAAGGTTACAGAAACTTTAAATCGCATAATTAACACTAATTGAGCACCTTTTCCTGACTACATTTAACCAGCTCAATTGTTTCTAGAGCAGAAGTACAGAAGTATCAGTAATTCCATCAAACTTTTTGCCATAGTTTTGAATAATTAGATAAGAAAACATACATGGTAATGACTCCATGTTGTCTCGGCCATACAGTCACTTCTCTGCTCAGTGTTCATGAGCCTTTTATGATTTTAAATTACTCCGACATTAAACTGTGTTCACATTAATGCGTGGCAAAGCTCACAGGAGCTACTATGCCAACAAATTCCATTTTTTTCCCTGCATGGCGAAGCTACAGTTTAAGAATAAATGTATAATTCTACCATTGTAGCCAAAAAGGCTATGGGTATTTTGGACATTTTCCATTTCTAATGTTTACTGGTCCCTGAGAACTTTAATTTCCTCCTCAAATTACAGAAAAACAAAACCACGCTTTCCAGTTCAACAGCAGCTAGTAGCCTTTTGCACAAACTGAATGTATGCCCTGTAGTAACCTTGTCTAGTGTGGATGACAAAGTGCAATCAGTTAATTGAGTAAATAGTTTAAAAGCTCAACATTGAACAACTTTGTGTTAATCACCATCAGTGAATTGTCGCCATTTAATGTGAACACAGGCTGATGTTACTTCAACAAAACTGTAATATCCACTATTAAGTCTGATATTGCTCATTTTTTATTAATTATTTAAATTCCCCTCCAAAGTAAAAATGCTATTTTGCACGTTTCAGACGTTTAGTGGAGCGCTTCCAATTGGAATCCTATTTTCCACCACAGCATCCAGCCCAAGAGGTGGCGCTCTGAACGCCACATTCGAACTTTACTCGCAGTTAGTGCCTTCATTCGTCAAGCTGTCTCTGATCACGATGCTCATGCTTTTTCATGTCTTTACACCTGTGTTGATGTAACTTTGTTTTGTGAGGTGGCACGGCATGATTTTTTTGGTTTTCTGATCATGCGTGCTGCTAGCCTGCCATGTTTCACCGTGTCACTAACATACATGACACATCACATATCTCCCGATCTCACGCACCATCCGTACGGATTTGCTGGAGCTTCTCGTTTGACATTTTGTACGAACGTCATCATAACTGAATCCAACCCCATCCCTTATTCATGACATTAGGATCGTGAGACGTGAGATCATGCTGGTATGGTTTGTGTTGTTCAGCTGAACTTGTTGAAGTGCTAAGAGGCAGGTAGGGGGCAGCAATTCGTTTTGCATGTGCTTGACTACGTTGAAAGGGCAGTTTTTATCATTAGATTGATTTAATAAAACACAAAATCAACAATCAGTTACAGAAAGCCATTTTGTACCATCTTTAAAGTAGCCTTGTTGAAATGAAATCAGTCATCCATGGATTTCTGAGGTGAATCTAACCTTTACATCAACCTATTTGGCTATTATTATGGTCTGCATTTTCAGTGGTTCTTTATGGTGTTCATTTAGATGTTTAGTGTTGCATGTTAGTGGAGGGTGGAGGGTCTAGACTGTTCAAAGAGGCGGGCCAGGCTGGAGCCAGTGGCTATGTTTGAGAGGTAAATTACTTTTTGAATTAAACGTACATTGTGTTTGCAGGTGTGAGGTATCTCGCTCCCCATTTAGGGGTGGCCGTGGGGGGGCAAGTTTGTTGCCCGATGCCCCCCCTCACCAATCTGCCACTGCCAGGTTGTGAACTAGAGTCTTGTGAAAACAAAAACTGGTTTTGGATTCAATTACAGAACAGGTAGCAAAATAATTATACATGATTTTAGTCATTAATTGTTTACTAATTATTGACAGTCCCAGAGATCTCAATTGACTCAGAGGGCAAATATTTTATCATATCACCTTAGAGACACAGGTTTCAGCTAAGCTAGTACCTGGCTAGCACAGACACAACTGACTGTGCCTGATAGAGAAGAAGGCAGAAGGGGGATCATCCCCTGGATCATTGAAACAGCAGCCCCATTGGCTAATCGAGGCTCCAGCAGATGGAAGATGGAAGATGAATACTACAAAAGGTGCATGTTTCTAAGTCCTTTTATACTTTCAGCGTAGAAGTAAAAAGACATCACCAGTAGTTTTGAGTTGTACAGAGACACTTCAGAAATTAGGGAGAAAACTTACAGTCACTGTTAGGCATTTCACTTTTAGACATTAGTATTTATTAAAGATAGCAGATTAAGAAATGAGCCATAGATTTTAGATAGGTTTTAATATTAAGTGTTGCTTTATTGCCTGTTCAACCAACATTTTTCCTATTTTTATTCTGGACCAAAGAGTGAAAATGTAGAGCTAAAAAAAAAAAGATTGCATGCAGATATGGTTATTAAATATAGCTACACAATTAATAGTCTGACCAAGAAAATTCCCTGAAGGAAATCCACCATACGAGGCCTTAAAGTGTATCACGCAATCACACCTAGCTCATGTAGCTAAGTATTAGTTTAGAATGCTATAAAGTATTAGTTTAGAAAACACCAGTGTGGAGAGTACAGTGCATACAAAAACTAAATGAAGTTAAAGTGTGTTACTCTTAAAGGCTGGTATCCGTTGTGTGTTGGTAAAGCTGCTCGGCTAGGGCCAGTTCCTGTGGACATGCTACGCTAGATCGCTAGACGCAATGCCTTCATATCCACGCATCACGAAGCACAGGCTCTCATCTGCTGTACAGAGCGCCTTTCAGCTCCTAGTGTGTTTTGTGTTTGTGTGTGTGTGAGTGAGTGTGTGTTGTCCTGTCGGTGTGTCGTCCTCTTTGACAATACAGCATGTGGAACGCGGTAATAAAATGTGTCTCTGAGTAATTTGCATGTACGAAAACCACAGTGGGGCACAACCATCGGTTTACCCTTGGTTAATTAAAACCTGCGCTAGTAGAACGTCCTGAAGGTACCGTTTGCTGAAGGTACACCTGAACACCAATAGGTGGCTTGCTAACAAATTTGGCTAACAACTCAATGAGAGGGCATGTGAAAGTTTGCTAGTTAATTTAATAGCTAGTAACAACAAAACGGTCGTGTTAGCACGCCTAGCTTTACTGTTAAGAACTACCGATAGAGGTGACGTTAATGTTTTTAAGATCATTAGTCAGCTGGACAACCTTAGCACAGTGCTACATTAAACCAGCTGTGTAGTTTAGCTAAGGACATTATGTGCATTAAAGGTCGGCGCTCCTGTAGATCCTCTCACTCAAATTCCAGAGACTGAAGCTACAATTTTGGACATGAGATAGTTAAGATAACAGGATTTTGTGAGGTCAGATGTTTTTTGTTATTGTACTCAGTTATGTTTTAGCATGCCAGCATGTTCTGTGGCTACTTTCAGAGTTATTAAGGGCTATGGTTAAACAGCAAAAACAAAAAATGACAAACATAGAAGAGAAACATCATAAGAAATATTTTTACTTTAGTTTTTTAAAGCAAGGTCGGAGTTTCATAGAAAAGTCATACAGTCAGTATAAAATCATAATGCGCTACTAACTGTTTCTAGTTTATCACATAACACATACAGGAGAGATGTGTGCTTATATAAGGATAGGTGCTCGCTGACGCACTGGAGATTTGATAGCCCACCAGCGCACTGACTCAAGTCCCGGTGGTGTCTTTTGGTCAGGTTGGTCAGGTCACGATCTCTGGGTTAGGTGCTAACCTCCACAGAGACCCTGACGTGAAGTGTTAAGCAAAGCCCCCAGAGGTTTGACTACAAACTAAAAAATTATAGCAGAAAGTAAATGGTAAACATTTTTGGTAAAAGGTAGCAATACGATTTGCACTTGGGAGGCTGGAATAAACTGTGTAAATGTATTTATGTTTTTTATTATTTAAAAAGCCCACGTTAGCTCAGCTTACTGGCTTTGACAAGTCGGGTGATATTACGACAAACGTCTAGTGTATAAAATGGTGGATTTAGGACTTTAATTGATTTAGGTAAGTCCCACACCTGGAACTTATTTACAAATTGTAAGCTGTGACTACATTTAAAAAAGAACAGGTAGTTTAAAGGGTCATAATAAGCATAGCGACAGCCAAACAATTAGCCATTTAGCCCTAGCATAAAAACAATCTGAGATCCTTGTCAAATCTGTAATTTTCTGGAAGGTTTGGCCTGACAGTTTGTGACATAAATCAACAAACCAAGTTTTTCACTAGCTTGTTCTAAAAATGAAACTCTAAAGACAAAAAAAGGAGATATATATATATATATACGAGCACACACTCTGGGCTTAACAAACATTGAGAGATTCTTAATTATTCTCTGTTTTGTCTGGATTCATAACAATTCCTGTAATCAGAACCTAATAAGTGATAAACTACAAACAGTTCTCACTAGTGCGCTGAGATTTTTAAACCCTATAAACATTTTTAATACCATTTTTTCCCATTCGACCTTGATTAGAGCACTAGAACATTCTCTGAGATGAACAGGATAAAAAAGGCTATGTAAAGAGATATTTTACTACAGATCTGTCCGAAAATTGAGGTACTGTTAGCTCAGCTAGTGCTAGTTTATTTAGCCTTGACGATGCGGCGTCGTGTTGTGTTTGTGCACTAAGCAAATGTGTCGAGGGTTTGTTGAGACTGGCTTGTTCATGCTGTGTATTTTGGATGTTTTATTGTATGACGATTTTAAAAAAGAGATGATTTAAAAAATATTTGTATGGTTTCTCCCATGTGTGGTCCTGCCGCTGCGTGGCACTGTCATGACATGTTGATGTGGCAAACAATGAAAGCTCTTTATTGCAGATCTGATCAAGTGTCTGGTTTTAATTAAATGAACACTGATCTGAGTTCAGTCCTGATCAGAAACACAAACATGCTGGAGGGTTAGCGCGAGCTACACTCTGAGCGCCCTACCTCTAACTGTTTATAATCTGTCAGATATCCAACAGTGATTACTGGTGCCTTTGGCACGTCAGTCACGAGGGTTATGGAGGCACATGTACAATGAGAAGGAAGCAGTGTTTAAGATGAATGATTATATAAATGAAGGGCGTAAAACGACTGTGCTATATTGCTAAGGCTCACACTGAGGAATCAGAACTAATCAAATAGTGGATTCTATTTACACAGGGTGCTTCAGATGCAGGATGGTTCCTTGACCCACAGCCAGTCGGGCCTGTATGTGATACCCATCCTGGATTCCCAGTACAGGTAGATCAGGGGTGTCGAAAGTCCAAAAATGTCCAAAGATTTGAACTGGCACATTGTCATTTTTCCATTTACCGCCTGGCGGTAACCTTATGTAAATTATTCTTGTGTGTCTGAACTATAACAAATAGTGGTTAAGGTACCAGAAGGTTCAGGGTTCAAATCCCAGCTGCCACTGTTGGTTCCCTGAGCAAGACCCTTATCCCACAATTGCTTAGATAGTAATTCTGTTTTAATTCACACTCTGTATACGGGCATCTGCTTAATGTAAATATAAACCAGACCCGATGCAGACGAGGATGTAACACCACGTTGTTTCTTCTGGTTAGGCCAGACTTTTTTTATTGCTTGTTTTGCGGATCCGCCGACGATCATATTTGAAGAATACAAAAAAAATAAATAGAATATTAAACTTGCTTTGGTATTGAATTGATTGAAATGCATTTGAAGACAAAATTGTGGATAAATGCTCTAAAGAAAATATGCAGTTGAGCTACAATGAAGTTCAGCAATTAACAAAAACTTTGTCGAATTATTTAATTTTCATATTTTAAATACGATGTTTTGAATCATTTATAAATAATATTTATTGAATAATAATAAGAGGGACCGGCCCTTAGGGATTTTCGATATGGTCCAATCTGGCCTTCTTTAAAGAAAGTTTGGACACCCCTGTACTTATTTGTCCTAATTCAGAACTGAGTAGTTGTAGGTTTTTCACTTTATACATCCAGCACTTGTGGCTGTGTCGTCATGGTAAGCCTTCCTCTAATTGTGTCTGATGAGTTTCTGGCCAGGCATAGCTCAGATTTAACCATAGGACCAAGTTACATGTATTAGTATTTGATATCTGACTAAGTAAAAGGTTATTGGTGATGCGCTCATGTTTCGAAACACCTATACATACTGTGACACGTCTCATTTCCATTTAAAACCTGTGGTCAATGTCAAAGGATGAATTTGAGAAATTCAAAAGGTAATACAGTTACCGTGTGTTCACCTGCTCAAACTGTATGCCTGACATTGACATGCACCGAGTCTCAGAAGAGACTAAACATACACTTACAAGTGTCTCATAACAACACCTCTCTCCATTCTCTTATCATTGTGTCGATTTGCACCTGTTGTTTTGTGTATTAACTCTGATGGTGCTATGAAGAATTTAATTTCTCACAGAGCTAGCATATGCAATACTATCCTGTAAATATGTTTAGATAGATAAAGCTATATTTTCCTGACATGTACTGAAAAGCGTTACGTATATACTGTACATGCCAATTCTTATGATTATGCAACTTCGCTTGAAGCAAAGGAGTCCAAATACAGAATAGCCAAAAGTATGCAAACACCCCTTCTATTTAATGTGTATGACTTCATTAGATACTATCAATTAGAAGTGCTAACTTGCCTTATATTGTCATAGGATGCCACATTTACTACAAGAGACTAATTCAGGTCATCCTAGTGTCAACTAGAACCAGTTAATGTAGGTATGTAGACTAAGGAAGTTGGGAGCGAGAACAGCTCAGTTGTGAAGCGAAACAGAATCAGTGCCTAAAAGCAACACCAACATTCATGAGGAGCTTCATATTTTGGGTTTTCACATCCTAGGAGCTGCACTCAAGCCTATTACTATGCACAAAGTGACATCTAGGATGACATAAAGTACACCACAAGTTTGTGGTTTGTGGCTCTGGAGCAGTGAAAACATTTTTGGAAAGATTGAAACTAACTTTAAAGTTTGATTCATGCACATTAGTTCCAGTAAAGAAAAATTTTTGAGCATAAAATGAAATTCATGTCTATAGAAAACTATCATACCCTTTCCATGCAAACAGGATGAGTGAGCCAGGAGGAACTGTCAAAAAGTACAGGTTCAGGTCTTCATTTTGGAATTGGTCAGGGTGTACATGTAACAAAAAACAAACTACACTTATTATATGGTCTATATATAGTCCATATGGCAGAGTGGAGTCTCTTCTGAATAACAGCCACATTCTGATGCCATGTGGCAAAAGTATTTACTGGGCTAAAAACACAAGCTTCGCGTTTGCCGAAAAAACCAAAACATTCATAAGAAACACTATGAAGCATGGTGGTAATGTTATGTGGTAAAGTTTTTCTTCAGCAGGGATGGAGCCACTGGCCAGGAGTAAGTGAATAATAGATGTGGCTAAGTAAACCCAAATAATTAATAGTAAATAAAAAAAAGTTCACGTTCTAACATGACGGCAGCCCGAAATACACAACCAATAACATGCAAAGGTAAGATCCCCCTCATGAGATAAATGTGAATAACTTTCTTATAGTTCGTCTTTGTATTCTCAAGAAGATTATTGAGAAATTGCTGAAAACACAATACTCTACGAATATGTAAACCTAAAAATAGTGGACTACATATACACAACGGATGCTTCGAAATGAGACAAAAATCACGTTATTTATTTAACAAAATATAGCACTAAAAGGAACATACAGGTGTTTCACAATAAATAACCAAGTCAGTTCACTGGTTTGCCAACAATCTGAGTTATAATTCTGTTTTCTGTATCGAAGCATTTTCTTAAAATGCTCAAAAGGAGTGTAAGTGTCTCTTACAAATAAAACAAATGTTTTATTTAGTTGGCATATACAATTAGAAGCAATACTGACAGATTGTTAGTGTTAAAGCCTTAAAATTACAAAAGGCCCAAATGAGTCGTAAATGTGCAGCAACAAACATAATTCAAAAATTCACAATCAGTTCTTCCTTCAGTACAAAAAAAAGTATTTCAAAATATCGAATTGAAAAATAAAATATATAAAGTCTACAATGATTTTAAAATCAACAACATTGCCATTGTTAGGTGTTTTTTTAACACCTAAAATGACAGATACAATTAGCAAAACAGGACACAAGTCTTCAAAAGAAAGGACGAAAGAAATCAAAATAGGAATTATCCTTTTGCACGAAATTAAAACACATATTTCAAAAATATTTGGGAACCTGTTCAAATCTTACAGAATAAAATACTGTTTAGAGATGTAAAAATGTAAAGGTGTACACTATGCAAATATAAAGAATTTAAGTGTACATGCAACTTAAATGTAGAAATGAGGTGTACATTTGAAAGGTAGAAATTAATATTGTTAGAATGTAAAAATGAAATTTAAACTACAGAGACATTTAGAAACCTAGTACACTTTTGCGTGAACATTCATTTGGATGGAAAGTGAATTTTGTCTACGTTGGTTTTAGTTTTCTTTTCTTATAAAAAATGGGAATGTATTAGTCCAGGCGTTTGGAGGGCCATGTTGTCTTTGGGGCCGTTCTGATTTGGTTCCAACATTGCCTGCATACTTTACAAAAAAGGAAGCATAAAGTGTTGGCTGTACAAAAAATACAATATAAAAGAGGGGGATTTAGAAAAACATCCCAAAAACCCTCTGAGTACCCCCATCTGGCCCCACTTGTTGGGTATCAGACATGTGCAGTCTTGGCATGGTTGGTGGTGCTGGTCGGTGTTGGGCTGCTGGGGGAATTTTGTTTAGAGTAGTACGAGTATCGGTTGGTGTTTCGATATGAGGGGGCGGAGTCGATGGAGCAGCAGGTGAGCATGCATCCGCCCAGCAGAGAGAAGGCGGAGCCTAACCATCCACAGTAGAGAGAAAACCCGAACGACATCAAGCTCAGTTCATGATGAGCACCGACCGGGAACCACACTGTGGAAACCAGACCAAACATGGCTGTGGACCCCACACACACACACACACACACATACACACACAATTACACTTACTATCATTGTATTGATTTTTGTGACCTTCAAATAAAAAATAACATATGTTCAAAAGGTTTGACAAAAAAATGAAAACCTGTTCTTCATGTGGAAAAAACAACAACTCTACTTTAACAGGTCCTTAATAATTAATTGTTCCTCAGACAAACATTTTCTTATGGAGACTGGGCAAAAAAGGAACTGTTCCTCAAAAGATTATAAAGGAAAACTTATAAGGACAAGCCAACAGAGGAACTGGTAGTGATGGGTCCAGGCACCTGCACCTGTGTTGATCTAGATCACAACGACAGATCTTTGTGCTTAAACACATGAGTCTACATGTGATAGAGGAGACTGTGATTAGTCAGTGTGCAAAGTGACACACAGCGTTTCTACTGTTTGTGTGAATGCAAATAAAATAGCCCCTGGAACAAATGTTCTTAGGGAAGGTCTGCAGGTGGTAGTTCCTCCCAAAAATTGTAGTAGGAAACCAGAGTACCAGGAGTAAACCCACACAGACAGGGAGAGGATATGCAAACCCCACACATGCAGAGTTCAAGTAAGGATCTCTGGAGCTGTAAGGGGATCACACAGTTCTCATTTCTTCATTAATAGAGACATTCTTATTAGCTCTGCTCTGTGGTTTAGTAGCTAGTAATGCTGGAGTGATGGAAAAGTCAAGCTAGCTAGATAGCTCATGTTCTTTGTGTAATTGTTTACATACCTACAATGAGCACCAGTATTCCGCCAATTGTTGAACGTTTGTTTTTGTCATTTTGCGTTTCTTCTGTGACTTGAAAACACGGCATGGAGGAAAGCAGGAGTCCAGCACCAGGTAGACCGAGGATACATGCTGATATCATCAATGCCCGACACGTCTGGACGTACACTGCATGAGCATGAAACACACACACACACACACACACACGTGTCTCAGTACCAGGTAATTCATTAGCAACAAATGTGTTTATTATCTTAATTGTTCAGCTTAAACATGAATAATTCATGTTACCTGGCAATGCTGATTCAGCTTGTAATTGTAAACACAAGAGGTTTAATCATGTAAATCATAAAACCATGGATAAAAGACAGATTGTTGACTGCTAGTCATTTTGTGCAGCTAGTGAGGTGGCATGTTATTGGACTGAGAAAACCAAGTCATTTTAACTGATTGCCTGCTGTCTAGGCTGTTGTGGCTTAACTATTAGGAGGTGTTGGGAGCAGAGGTTCCATGAGGTCACACACACAGAAAAGAGGCTCTGGGCGGCCCAGACAGACCACTAGTAGAGAGGACTGCCGAAAAGCACCAGCAGCTCCCGCAGCTTACAGTCTATAGGTCCTGATGAATCTTATCTGTGTCCAAATGTACCACAGGATACCATACAGAAACCGTATGCCTTCATCCAACCGTATTTCTATTTGTATCTAGACTAGAGGTGTCCTAACAGGGGACTAGTGTCCTTTCAATTGTACAGTTTTCCATAGGAAATTAATCCTTTTCTTCTAATATTGGAATCATATATATATATATATATCAAAATAAATATGCAGCGATTAAAGAAAGAAGCATTTGATTCTATTTCATTAAACAAGATAATCACTAAAGCAAATTAAAATTTGTTTCATTACACAACTGAGATTTAAACTCAGTTATGGTGATTAAGTAATAAGTGATATATTCATGGGGGAACAGAAGCAGGTCAAACTGGACCAGAGTGCCCCCATATTGACTGTTCAGTAGGGTGTATGGTCACCCAAGAGTGCCAAAACACACTGACAAAGGGGCATGGACATGGACAGGATCAGATAGTCCAGCAGTTCTTGTGGGATCCTCTTCACAGGGACTGTAGTAGCCTAGTGGTTAAGGTACTGGACCATGGACCAGAAGGTCCAGGGTTCAAATCCCACCTCTGTCACAGTCGGATTGGGATGGACACAGAATGTAGTTCGTTCATCCTGGGAGTCCTTCTCACCTTAGAGGGCTTTACGGTCGGTAGCCGAGTTTTTTTTTATCTTTATGGTTGCTGATCGCTCCCCTGCTGGACCCAAATCCACAACAAAACCTTAATCTTCACAAAATCCAAAAATGGAAATGGAATGTTTTTTTGGTTCACACAAGAAAGCTCCGGGGGGACTATAAAAAGGAACGAGCATGACGGGCTGACGGAATAACTGCCCTGGATCGGGATCAATACACAGCAGCACCTCAGTGATGGAGTTTAACCTTAAAAGGGAAGGTACAAATTCTGTCTGTCAGAATTAAGATCTTCAGCACATTCCTGTAATCTATACAAGCTCCAGATCAGGGTGATGCGATCCAGAGCTCGATACACACACTGTCATATAAATATAGTCCATAGGCTGGAACCTGAGGGGTGACGCTACAAATGATAAACAAGTGTCTGGGAGACGTTAGAACGCGTCTGATCAGCTAGCGGCTAACTTTATAGTGCGGGTTTGGCGGTTAATCAGTCCCGATAACCGAACCGAATTAAAAAGTGGATATAGATCATAAACATTCAGGCTGTTGCGTTTTTTTGGAACGATCTCTAGAAATGTGTACACTCCTTTTGGGCTTGTTTCCATAAACCGGTTGCTTGTTTGTCTGGTGGGATCTGGCAACCGTGTTTTGCGAAAGTAACTTAGGGTTTGCTCGCTCGATCTCATTTGGACTAGAGATTGCTTCAACTCGGTTGATGTGTTTAGAGACCGTCGTCTTTGCATTTTGTTGGACCTGGTTCGTAAGCGTCGTGTCCGTCCTATTGTTAGTAGTACTCCTTTTTTGTCTCTCTCTAACCAATAACTTAGTAACAAACAAAGGTTCATTTTCGGAAGCAAAGCCGACGTATCATTTGCGCACCGTTTTCTTGTTTAAAAGTGGTTCTACCCTTAATGCCGGGACGAGATCGCTCAGAAAGCAGCCTGCTCGCCAGAAACCTAAGCGCACCGAGGCGCGGTACGGTCGGGGCGAACTGAGAAACCCCCGGTCTTTCTCTGTGCAGGGTTTGTGCCTTTGCTTGCTAACACTATCTCTGTCTCGATCTCATGTCACACTCTCTATTCAGCATGTCTGGCCTTTCACTGCGACCCAAGTGTCCTCCCAGAACACACAACAGCTCTTTCAAGGCCTCTGTAGAGCCCATTGTTCGGCTTTAAGAGCTGATATTGGGCTCTCCGTCTACGACGAGACCCTCGGGGACGCTTACGTGTGCGAGTCCTACTGACGCTTTACGTGCAGTCTGTAAATCCAGACTCGTTAGGACCCCGACATAAAAGCAGCGACGTATACCCGAGCTGTAAGCTACACCCTGATGGATGGGGCGTCCGTCCGACAGCACAATGCCGCCGGGAGACCCGGTGTCTGTCTCGCTGGTAATTTTTCGCTTCCTGACCCGATCCTTTATGTTCAGGCCTGCGTTTCTGATCCCAGCGCGCTTATCTGGACGGACTGCTAAGAGGCGCTGAGTGACGCTTTTCACGCTGACGGAAAGGAGAGCCGGGACGATTTTGAAGGGCCGCATTCTCACGCGAGCACGCATATCCGACTCGCAGGTGGAAGACGCGTTAGGTTCCCAAAAACGTACCAAGAACTCACGCTCACGAGCAGAAATATCTTTGCTCGTCGTCTGAATTTTCAAAAATATTGTGGAAACCTGGACGCGTCTCGTCATCTGACCGAAGTACCCAAATAATCCTTAAGGGCCAGTTAGAACGAAGAGAGCAGGACACCCAAGAAAGAGTTACGACAGGTCATGAGCCTGTTGACCAAAACACTGTGTCCCCATCTATGGTTTTAAGCGAATGACCAAATAAAGATGGAAAGCATGTTAAAGTCATTGGGAGAGAGAGAGGAACTGCAAGAAAGGTAGCTTCAAACCCAAGAGGTCTCTGGTGAGACAGAAGGGAAGGAAGAGAGGGATGTGAACCTCATCATGAGACTAGATACCATAAAAAAACACGGACGGAACATCCTGGTGCCCCTTTCATCGCGTTTTGGGATCCGGAGCTGTAGGATTACATTACCATGCATTATACACACCTATATTTACCAAGTTCCTATTCCGTTCCATTAGGGTGTGTCCTCGGGCGTCTGAATAAGCACTTTTTTGGGCCAGATCATTCCCCTAGTGGGCAATATTTGTGTGCGCGCTTCTCCTGGGACCTCTCAGAAAGGTCAGTCGTGTATTGCCGGCTGCTTTTGTGTGTGTAAATCAGATAAGAGTGGAACACAAACCCTATTAGAGCCTAAAAGCAGAGGCACGGAGACGCATAAAAAAAGCAACATGAGCTCCTGTCCCCTGAGAGACAGGCATAAAACCTGGCCATTAAGAGGCCCTCTTGCTCTCACTCTCGCTCACCCATTGATACACACCTTTTACGTACCGGTCATCACCGGAGCAGCCAAGCGAATATCAGCTTCAGCTCGCAAAGACCATTAAGAGATCGCTTCAATCCTGGCGAAGCACTCAACCCAGTCAACCCATTAACAAATCGCAGATGGAAAGCTCATGACCAACTTTTCCAGGGCGAATACTTCCATTAAATCCTGCACCCATATGGTAAATACAGGGTGATTTCCATTTTTCCCATAGGCAGCCCTGAAAAAAGTCACCAACAATGCTGACGCCGGGCATTTACGTACGAACGGTCAGCCAACGGCCCACCCGTGCTCCAGAAACAGGTGGGCCAGTATCCTCAGCGTGGAGAAATACCAGAAATGCTGGTGCTAACGTGCAGGAAAAGTTTGGGAACCATACCGGTCAAATACCAAAACTGATGGCACTTTGTTCCCGGGCTACCCAAAGAGTGTTCAGCAAGTCGAGAGCAACAGTGGCAAGGAAAAACTATTAAAATGATGTGGAAGAAACCACGAGAAATCCCATGGTGGGTACAGCGGCAAGGAAAAGCTCTTAAAATGACGTTTACGAAACCGTGAGAGGACCAACGGTTGGATACAGTGGCAAGGAAAAGCTCCATTAAAGTGAGAGGACCCAAGGATGGGTCCAGTGGCAAAGAAAAACTCTTAAAATGACGTTTACGAAACCACGAGTGGACCAACGGTTGGATACAGTGGCAAGGAAAAGCTCTTAAAATGCCGTTTACGAAACCGTGAGAGATCCCAAGGTGGATACAGTGGCAAGGAAAAGCTCTTAAAATGCCGTTTACGAAACCGTGAGAGATCCCAAGGTGGATACAGTGGCAAGGAAAAGCTCTTAAAATGCCGTTTACGAAACCGTGAGAGATCCCAAGGTGGATACAGTGGCA
>JAUZSU010123212.1:0-17871 GCA_034780255.1 Parotocinclus maculicauda
TGCAAGTATGCAATTCCAGGAATGCAAATGGTTACCAAGAAATAATCCAAAATATTCACTGTTAATATGTTATCTTTTTGTGAGCGATTCCATGTGCGTATTTACACAGGTGGAGGAGGATTTTGGCTAAAGAGGCAGATCAAGAGGACATGTGACTTGAATTTTTACACAAAGCGGCAACAAAGGCTTATTATTTTATTTTGGATAGGTTTTGATACTTTTTTTTTTTTCTTTTTTTTTTTCATATGATCTCTTACAGCCCTGTTGTGGAAAGACATCAAATGGAATCCGGTGTTTTATGTGAATATGAAAATGATTACTGACATGTATAGAAATTAAATAATCTAAAGCAGACCCACGCTCAAGCAAAATGCGGTATTTATTAACAATGATCGGGTCAAACAGGAGAACAATCCTTCATCAGATCCAGGTTAAAAAATGGCTCATCATTGCTTAACAAACACCTGAACTGACTTTGTACTGAATTTTGCCAAAACTAATTGCTGCAAATTCCAAACTTGCACGCTATTGGTTATTTGAATAAGTTTGATTGATTGAACATTGATTTATGTTCACTCAGCAAAATAGATTTCAGATGGAATTTTTTAATGTCAGCTTCTATGTGTACCAATTAGGTTGGGTGTCAAAAGATTTCAAGAACTGGTTACCTGTTAAAAAAATAGAACTTTAATTAATTCCACTTATCGGTTCATATTAATGCATTCTTTGCTTCAAATACATAGCCCTGTTTAGTGCAAAAAATGTGTGTAAGCGGGTACCTATCTGCCATGACACAAACATGTAATCAAGTAAGACAGTACATTGTGTTTTTTGGATAAGTTCGGCTCGGCATACGTATACTCAAAAGCATTCAAAAGTCTGGTTCCACACTGAGCGAAAATGAAAAGGCTAAATGCAGTATGTGTGACGTGTTGAACTGTTATAAAAGACCTCCAATGTGGCAAAACATCTAAACCACCCGACTGGTTTTGGAATTCAGTTTAACTGACTGTGGTAACTGTGAAAAGTTTTAGCTCAGTGTTTTAGGACATCAAACCACAATAACTTTATAAAAAGGTTTAAATGGGAGAAAAGTTTTATGCAGAAAATGACTACTTTTAATGTTGAAATATATTGCTTACAAAAATTAGAGGATATTTCAAAATGAATATTCGATGAGGATAATGTGAAACTGTGAACCCTATGCACCAACACTGAATTTTATTTTAAAATGAACTATGTGGTGCAATTACAACCTTTTCTATTTCAAGCTAATCAAAACAACAAGAAAGCAACATTTTTCAGCCCAACAGATAATGACATCACATACGATTGTACCAATAAGTGCATTGCCAAGTCCAAGATTAAACCGATGCCATAACATGGACACCGTGAATCAGAATTTTGGTAAACCTAAGATTATACCTTTCACAATGTAAAAACATAAAACTTGTAAGAGCTGAAAATGTTTCGGCCCTGCCAAAACAATCACAGTCTGTTCCATGTGGCATATTACGATGTCTTGGACCCTTCGGATTACAACAGGGCCAAACTGCTTTCATAAAAACAAGTGCTGTGACCATGACTGGGTCTCACGATGAGGCCATCTGTGCTAATGACAAGCTGATGCTGATATAGACAGGACATTCACTGGGGGAACATGGAGCCATGCAAATCTGCTCTTGGCAGGCAGACTTTTGGAAAATGCATGTGAAATTTTATAGTTCTGCGTGTGAGAAGATTAGTAATTGCACAAAAACATTGTTTTATTTTAATCATTTTGATCAGTTTAAACTGACTTGGTTGTGGATTCATTAAATGCACACAGCTGAAATTGCTGACCAGCACCTGGTAATCAAACCATAACTTGCATGTTAGCCTGTAAGTGATGGAGGTCAATTCTAATTTTATTGAGAGCTAAGCAGTTATAAAGGGTCAAGGGTCTTGTAACAGGCAAGTAAAATATGAAAATGACCAAACTTATGAGCCATTAAGGAACGACTCTGTTTTACCAGAGTAATCTCAGGAAAAGAAAAAGAATGCCTCTTTTGTAGTGAACGTGCTCAGACGAAGGGGTGAACGGAAACCTGGTGACCTATAGTACATTACAATTTATGTAATTTTTAACCTGGGATTTTGAAGGTGATGGAGCACTAAAGGTGCTTTCCCATTAAGCAGTGCTAGGGATTAATTTGAGCAGAACTATATGCCGTAGAGCTCCCCTGAGAAGCATGAAGATGTTAAAAGTGTAAAAGTATACTTAAATCTGTAGGTTGAGCTCATACTGTAGGTGCTTGTTTCTTGTTTCCACATACTTTCAACATTGAGGGTTCCTATGTACTGGTAAAAGTACCTACCTTAAAGTAGGTACCTATACATGGTATTCTGAGAACTACAGTCATCCCTAGTTCTTGCAGTGCACTACTAGAACTAAGAAAAAGACCCCCCAATGAGAATATGCCCAATACCTTTGGTGCTTATGAAGTGAGAACTCCCCTAAATTAAGGCAAAGTTTATGGCCAGTCTTTTTCCCCACTAAACAATATCATCTTCTATCCTGTGAAATACACTTGACACAGCTGAGACTTTTTTTTAAACTGACACTATGAAAATGAAAAAAGTTCATAACTCCCTCTGAACATCACATTCCTCACTCAAGCCTTAAATGTATTGAAGTTTTTGATAGATTTGGCCCATAATTTTTGAAAAGTTTTTACTAGATTTTTGAAAGATGACCAACTACAAGAGCATTTTTGAGGTCAACCATTGATGTTCGACAGTTGATGCTCCAATTCAGCCCAAAGGTATTTAATAGCATTGAGGTCAGGGCTCCGTGCAGACCAGTCCTCATTAAACTTGGCAAACCATTTTGGATCTTAACTTATCCACAGGGTATTGTCATAGAAACAGGGAAAGACCTTTGCCAGACAGTTGACACAAAGTTGGATGCAAATAATTTTCTCAGTCATCTTATGCCGCAGCATTGTGATTTTTCCTTCGCTGGAACTTAAAAGCCCAGAACAGAGTTATTCCTATTCCATCAAACTGTACAGTTGTCACTGTAGCTGGCTTGAAATCCAAAAATAATAAAAAAAAAAACGCCTAAATATCGCAAAAATAGTTTTACACTAGAAAGAGGTGGAAAACTCTATGGTGGAAAGGTTTTCTAATAATAATAATAAGTACCTAAATCACGCATGCTGCAAAGCAACCCAAAACACACATGCAACACATTTCAGTTCTCATTAGTTGGGCCACTGATTGTCCTGCCGGTGTCTCTAAACGGCAAATGACGCAGCTATAAACAACTGTAAATGGCTGTAAAGATTATTCCGCTACAAGCAAAGACTGAGTTAAATTCCACTAATTTTGCTTGTTTTAGTGCCAATCCTAATCGTGATAGTTTACATCATGTAAAGTAAAGGATGGAAACCCAATCCACAAACTTTTTTTTCTGCCGTAATTTCATGATATGATATAATAACGCACTAGTATTTATTAACCGTGTGTATCAAGAGCAGCTACCTTACAAACAGTCCACAAGCAATTGGTTAAGGGATTTCTGTAAAGACCTAGCAGTGGTAGCTTGCGCTAGAACTTTCAAACCTTTAGTGTCCAGTGCTGTGCCATGCAACCAGCCTTTTCTTTTGCTTTAGAATCATCTTGTGCTGTGCTTCTACATGTTATACATTTGTTATTTTTTTTTATTCTTTTTCGTCCTAAGTTGTGGGGTCATTACCTATCCCTGGAGAACAGAGCCTATGGTGGTTGTGGGCTAGAAGCACCCAAGAGCCCTCTTAGCTTAGTGCATATGGATTTAGGCATATGAGCAGCAGATATGCCATTGAAACACAATATATAAAGCAAATTGGGGATATTTTAGTTAGTTATTGGTAAGTGTTGCAAGTGAGCACACATGGTGACTTTGTTCCGTTGTGCCCCACTTTCTTTGTGCCCCACTACATTTTCAGATCTTATGGTACGTATTGACTTGTTTCTTTGAAGGTGGATGCATCTAAACTGGTAGTTTGCTGAAACATGAATTACGTAAGATTACCATTAAGTGAATCTTAGATTTGTTAACACTACGTAATTCGGTACGTTAGACTGCTTCCTTCTGTTCTATCTAAGTATTTTGTTCTTAAATTTAAGACCAATCAAATTATCCACCGTTTTTACCATTTTTTTTGCTTATGTTATCCAGGTTAATCATGTCATCATCTTTGCTTGCTGACATCCATTAGATCACGTTACAATCTCCACCTTCAGTTTGCAGCATGCCTAAGCTCTACAGCTGTGTTCATGTGGGAATTTGGCCTTAACTGCTGAAATGTAATTAGTAGAATCCCATTCTCTGGATGATCATGTTACTTGCAGGTAATGAGATGCCAGCTGGTATAATTCTGCCCTTTCCCATAGGCTTTTTGAGACGCAGTCCTCCTGCCACAGTGCTTTTAGTTCAATGGTTGATTACTATTGGGAGGACGGAGGAGTGTTTGAGAAGGTCCAGATGCCTGATCCACTCCCGAGAGTGCTGTATTGTCCTTGGCATGCCGAGTGATGGTGGGGATATTGAGAAAGCCAATAAAGAAATTAAACGGGTTAGAAGAAATGAAAACGATCACAAATTGTATGATGGGTATGAAGTGTTGGTAGCATCGAGACAGACCTTGGGGATGATCAAACCCATGTGTGCAGGATCTGAAGGATGACGCTTGTGCTGGTCTTGGCGTGAACGCAGGCGGGACAGACCACCGGTGTGTGGCAGAAAGAAATATCGAAGTGATTTATAGGGTGAAGGCGTGTGTATAAATGTTTAAGTCAACTTATACACGTATTTAAAAAGTTTTGCTTTGACAGATCTGACCACCTGTGAGTTACCAAAGGGCAAAGTGCGATCACTCAGAAGACATTTAACGCTGTGCCAGTGTCATTTTCATGCTGTCCACGACGTTTTGGCTCAGCACTGTACATGCTCAGTGAGATGTATTAATAAGGAGGACTGAATTGAAATTCAGCTCAAAGCCCAAGCAGACTGCAGAATGCATGCAAGCATTAGCTTTCGGGCTAATTTATGGAGTGGGAGGTACATAGGGCCAGCGCATATGTGTTATGGATCGCCTGTGGACCCTTTAAGTGCAGCCTGACAAGAAGAAAGTAACGGCCCATCACATGTGTATATCCTGATCCTTTTGAGGTTCCCCTTTTGGCTCAGCCAAAGCCCAATCTGGTAGTGATTGAGAGGATGACATCAGAGAGCTCGCAGTTGAAATGGTTATGTGGCGAGCAGCTCTGTAGATGTGTGCAGACTGGAAAAAAAAAGCAGCGTGCGTCTTTTTATTCTCTATTAATCTGCACTTTTTTTGCTGCTTTTATCCGTGACCACTGGCTCCAAGTGCTGAATTAATTATGCCTTGTATAGCACAACGGCCCCTCGAAATCTAGTGGAAAGCCTTTCTAGAAGAGGCTGTTTTTTGTATCAGCAAAGATAAGCGAACATATTCCATATACACACTTGCACTCAGTCACTCCCTCCCCCCACAATTACAAGCCTAAGTATGATACATATGGCCTACAAAAGACAAGCATGAACCAGTGTGATATATAGGACCTTTAAAAGGCATTTTCTGTGCTACACAAAAAAGCTGTCACATCTGAATGGGGTCTGTATTTGGAAGAATGAAGTGGGACCATGGAGCAGCAACTCTGTTTTCAGGCTTGCAGTGACTCATGAAGCAGTTCTGTGGGTTTGGGAGAGACACTTTGAAGAAAACAGCCCATGGTCTAACAACACCCAGTTTACATTTTCCATGGCGTCCTAAGTTTAATCAGTAACCTCATGACAGCTTTTTTGAAAGCTTTTACCCTTAAACTACCAATTCATAGTTTTTGAACTGTGCTTAAAGCAATCATTTATGTTCACACATTGTAAAATGTTTTAACTGTTTGTCACCTTCGATATTTAAGGAGGTAGGAAGTTCAGGCATAGCATAAGAATGATTGATTATGTTGAGAAGTGATTGTACATTGAAGTAAATGGGTCACAAATGCAGAGGGTAATGATTGGTAAAAAGGGTTGACTGCAAAGACCATAGGGTGAAGAAAGTAGCTGAATTTGCAGATGTTTCTAAGCATCCGGTTGTGTCTACTAGCCGTGGCAAAAATCTCAGTCTAGAGGAAATTCTCATCAGAACTGTGACTGAAACAGGAAACTGATGGACCGGGAGCACCGGCATTTTTTTTACCTATGTTTCACGGCTTCTCTGACATTGCTTCTAGAAGTCCTTCCCAACCAATTTCTGAAGGAACACGAGACAAAAAATTGTATACCATGAACAAATGGAGCAGAGTGTTCCAGAAATGAGCAAAGGCTTCAAGTGCCAAAGTTTCCCATGCACGGCGGGTTACAATAAAAAAAAAAATATATATGCAACATGTAGTTCAAGCTGGATAAGGTTCTATCATGTCCTGTTGTGTTTTCATTAAATAGAAATTGGTCATTTGGTTGACTTGACTAACCTAAATTTGCCTAAACCACAATGCCTACATTGAGCTGCTAGATTTAAGGTTGTCATTCCTATCCCTGCTTTCCAAGATGACTTTTTGTGTTCAAAAGGCTCATTGGCATGATAAAAAAAATCAGTAGCAGTCACACAAAATCCCCAGATGTTATCCTCATGAAATAAACTGCGCAGTTTTTTGATTCAAGAGTGACTGAACATTGACATCGCCTACATCCCGAAACTTGTCCAGTCTTTGCCATATTGCTTTGCAGCTGTTTTTCATTCTCATTTCATTACATGCTAATAGGTATATTTCAGTCACAGGTGACTAATTTTGTGCCCATTGAGCTTTCAAATCGCAATACCTCCAACTAACTCCCCAGATTTCAAATATTAATCCATTTTTTTTACTCATTACTCAAACACATGGATTCACATGTTTCTTTGTTGGGGCACACCCATAACGGGGCAGACTCATTTCAACACATTCCTGAATAACTTCTTTACAGCATTACTTTGCCAACCTGCTTTGCTTCTTTGACTTTTTGATCTAGTTTCTTGTTTGTTGCATATTCCCCCTTTATTGTTACCCTGGTTTGTATGGGGTTACAACTTTCACTGTTAGTACCTCTGTTTCTCAGTCCCTGAACATCACTCCCCCTTCCAGGTTGCAAAAACATGCACCAGCTGGTACACTCCAAGGACCAGCTTGGAACACATTGCTTTGCTAGTGTCCAATGCCCATGACTAATACTAGATTATGCTTTCTTCTTTAGGAGGATGATAGCTTCTGCCCTGCTGGTGCAATTTCCCAGACCCTTGTCTTGCTTTTCCCAACTCCAGCTGTTTGTGTTTTCAGAGCCATCAGCCATGCATCAGCCTTTGATTCTCTTTAGGAACACATACAGCTCTCAGAGTTCCCATAGGGAGGGGGGAATACTTGTTTGTTTTGATGTGAAACACCTTTATGGCTCAGTCCTTGCTGTCTATTTATCAATACCTCCAGCAGAATGACTGGGCTTTCTGTTGATATTATAGTTCATCCTAGGTATCAAATGATAAAGCCCCAAAGAAACCCAAAATGGCACTCCTGTTTCCTTTTCTGCAAACTCTGGCTGTAAATAATAGACTGAAACTGTCAGTGTATCCGACCACAAATTTTTGCAGCTCCCCGCCTAATCTAGAAGTTAATGTAATTTCATAATCACATAGTATTCTAGGCGAACTATCACTTAAAGCCACGTTTCACTTCTTTTAATGACTATGATTTAATTCTGTGTTCAAACAAATATGTCCCTCACTGTCTGAACTTGAATGCATTGAGGCACCACAGTGTTCAACATGCAATTTGTTAAAACAAACAAGAATTTCCTCATTTCATCTTCTTCATTCTTTGTACTATGACACCATATTTTCACTCTTTATTGGTAATATAATATAATATGACTAGTATTCACGATAAAAGTGGGTAAGTGGTACACAGTCAAAAAGAACAATATCCACATCTATGAATTTCCGCTACAAAGATGGTGGTCTTAGGTCATAGTCTGTGACCAAGGTTCATGAGTCAAGGTTCGTGAGGTGACTGTCACAGGACCATGGTCTTTAAGGTCCTTTAGGACTAGCTGTGTTTTGGACTGGAACGATGTTTCAGACTTTAATTTTTAGTAGCTTCAGGGCGAGAACAGGTAGCATCCTGGAAAGCTGACTGGCACAGGTTTTCAGTAATCTGGGGCTAATTCAGTCAGTAGCGACCGATACATTGCACCAAGACATGAAGGCGGTCTGTCATCAGTAATACATTGTTTGAGGGCGCATAAATGACCATAAATGTCTTTCATTTGTAAGCTTGCTTACCACAGCCTGTATCTCACATCGGATAATAAGTAAAAGACCTTATAAATACACAGGATATTTCATTTTAAAATGTCCCCTAATTTTGTAAGTAGTGTATTTGGGGTGATGTCTATAAGCGAACAAAAGTTAGAAGACACAAGTAGATTGCGACCTCTTTGTGCTTGAGGAAATTGTAAAGAAATGGCCAAAAATGGCTACAGTGTGAGAGAA
This sequence comes from Parotocinclus maculicauda, assembly GCA_034780255.1. NCBI lineage: Eukaryota > Metazoa > Chordata > Actinopteri > Siluriformes > Loricariidae > Parotocinclus > Parotocinclus maculicauda. The sequence continues at coordinate 8,571 of JAUZSU010123212.1, forward strand.
AAATCTTACAAGCGAAGTTTAAAAACCAAGAACACAAACCAAAGAAGTGGTTATGGTTGAATTATAGACATTTTTAACATTACTGGTACTGTGGCTTGCATTTAGATTGTTTAACTCTAGATGATGGGTTTATGTAAAGTATAAATGTAAACGTGCATGCGTACGTTTCCGGGCGTGAATCGTTTACAATTTTTTTTGTCACCTGTATCAGACATTTGTGAGAACAGCCCCCCAACAAAAAAAAAAAAGTGAGAATGTGGGCCACTTGGCCACTATGGGTGCAGCTTAAGGCCCATAATCCTGGTACTACGTGGTCTCTGTCTTATGCAACTCACCCAACCACTGCAACCATCTACTGCACTTTTTGCTAAGTTGTTTACAATTGGTCACTGTTCTTTTATTAGTTGCCTCCGTTGTTAGTTGCTTGATAACACTCTGTTTTTGTCTCTGGTTTCTTATTTAAACCCTGCATTTTTTTCTTAGTCATGTTATTGTAGTCTCATTCCTTTTGTTTCTTTTGGTCGTCTTTCTCCTTTCCCATTCACTGTGTATTGCTTTCTTCTGTGCTGGCATGTGTTTATGAACACGGATATAGTTTGGTTAACATTTGCTCACTTGTTTCCTAACCACGGCAATGGGCCATGACAAAGATAGTTGGTAAATGAAATAAAGCTCTGAATATTAAATAATAAGTAGGCCATTCCAGGAGATAAGACCAAATATAAACATCCTGATGCGATTGCCACAAGCTCCTAATCACACTCTGTTTTCTCTAGACGGGACAGGACACATGGAACATTTGATTTGTGGTGTGGAAGGACTTTTGGTTCTTTGTGTGCGACACATTCTGTTCTCGTTTAGACAAATGCAGTCTTACTCTGGCTCGTCTGGCCCCAAGGGGATTTGGAGTCTGTGCTATCATTGAATGAACGAAGAAGCAAGCGCTAATGAAATGCAGGACATGCAATTTAATTCAAGCAATTTGTGAATTCCCCTGTCTGTAGAAATAGACCTGCATAGCTTTTGTTGTGAGCAAAAAAATATGTAAAGAAATACATAAAGGTATCGGTTTGTCCCCTTAAAGGTAACTATGTTCTATGAAAAAGTAACTTTCTCCGAATATTTTTCCTGGCTAAAGCAGAGGCCAAAGAGATTATTAATTGGCTTGTGTCCCCTTGGTTTTTATAACCCTGAGGCTCCTTTTGATGAAGGAGAGCTCAGCTCATGACTCATTATTTTACCATCCACACAAGTGTATCCTTTTGTCCCTCTGCTGTTTCTTTTTAATATGCATGATTACCAGTTGATATCATGGAATGTCAGTCCTTATAAAATGTTTGGTGTTTTTCATAATGTAGTGTATTGTATAGAAATCTTCTGGCCTTGTGTATGTAACTCATCAAGCATTCAGCAGTACTCTGGTGAGATCACTGTTATCTCTGTCCTCATTTTTCTTTTTCTGTTTTTCCTGGCAGTCCACATCACTTGAAAGAGCTTTGTTGTGACATAGTATGACATACAGTTTCATATAGGTGTTTTGTCAAAAGACATGACCAAATCTATTTATTTTGTACTCTGTCGCTATAAGTTTACCTAAAATAATGTAAAAAGGAGTATAACAGATTACCTTGGCAGCACAATTCTAAGTTTTGGGTCAGATTTGATCTTAATAATTACTCAAATGTATTCTTCCAGAGAGTTTGTGTTCAGTGTTCTGTTAAAAGCTGAGTTTGAGTTTGTCGGACAATCTGCACAACGGCGTGGCTTAAGAAACATTCTCACGTCCAGCATATCCAGTGGCGTGATCACGCTAAGCTCTAGAACTTGTGTGGTCTTTGAAAACATTTCACGGGATTAACCTTCACACTTGTCGCTTAATCATCGACTCTTCGCATAGAGTAAAAGCATTTCTCATATGCAAGATGAAGTTAACTGATATTCTGCCAGTTTAATTTCTCAACCCGTGCAGCTGTGACTGAACTCTGCTCCAGTGGAGCTTCTCAAGAACAGTTCCAGTGACGCAGAACTGGCGCTGAACATGAAGATACTAATAACCAACAGATTCAAAAACTTGGAGTTTGGAGTTTAAGTTGTTTAGTCCCATCATTGGTTTTTAAAAGTCTCTAAATAAAATCTGGTCTGATTTTCATCCAACTTTTGATAATGGGCAAACACATTAGCCCTTATTTAAAGTCAAATATATGAACATTTTCCAGCTAATCACACTAAATGTGTTTATTTGCTTTATTTCTGGCTTTTTTCTACAGCAGTGGCCTTTAATATTATCCACAAAGAGCCAGTGTGGCCGGGTCTTCATTCTTGCTTAATAGGAGACACACAAAAAAGTTTAGACTGTTTTAAAGACATGGACTTGAGAGTGAATTCTGTTATGTCTGTTTACCAGGATGCCCAGGAAGTTTAGCACAAGTCTGTGCCTTGTTTAAAATCCAAAACAGCAATTAATACAGAAATCCAAATAACTGGAATATTTCATTATGAAATTTAATTTAGAAATATCCCCTAATTTTTCTGAGTAGCATACTTTATATATCATAACATTAAACATGATTAAACAATATTGTGACCATGGCTTTTCTTTACTACATTTCCTAGCAATCATCTCTCCCGCCATGTGACTTGCTACGTCCTGCACTACAGAATGCAGGAAAGTATTGAGGTGTGTAGCCTACCATAAACATGCTTACATTTAACACTTGCAATACAAGTCATTATGCTCTTATTTTATGACATATTAAATTTATTTGTGTAATTGAATAATGTATTAAAAGTGAAAAACAAAAAAACCTTTATTGCCTGACCACAACTTTTCCTCACTACATTTCCCTGCACTCATCACTCCCATCATGCGGCTTTTATCGGATTCTATCAATTTGGGCCTTCGTGAAACAGGGAGTACCTGCATTTAGCATCTGCTGGTGAATACCCAGGAGCTTTAGTTAATCTTGTCTTCATAAAGTGCTTCTGTCGTTATATGAAGATCAGCCTTTGAGAATCCAGTCCATGGTTGTGTTTAGCCTTGACCCCGATCATGCCCCATGAAAAGCCAATATGCTTAATAGTTTAGTCTATAAACTCTCAACCTCACAAATATTATATATTCTGTTTGAAACAACACTAAATCCCTTTATTCTCCAAATTAATAATCATATCACTTCAGTTTATGCATGTTTAACTTGTAAGTCTGATGAATTACATGACAAGATCAGATGGTGATTGCTGCAACAGCTCTCTTCCAGGATGACCATTAAGGAGAGTGTGGGAGGTTTTCTGCTCCTAAAGGTCAAATGAAGTAAGAAATTATATGTGGTTTGTTTAGATTCTTTGGCAATAATTAATATAGAATATAAGAACCTCCTATATTCTATATTATTATATTATCATTTACTAGATCAGATGGATCAGAAAGACTATCAGTTAACTGAACCATTCTGATCACTAAAAATGTACTTACATAATTTACTTACATTTATAACCTTTAGAAGACCCTTATCTGATTAAGTGTGTGTAAATGCACTTAAGACAATAACTGAAGAAAATCACATTCTGTCAGGAATCCAGTCAACAAATTTACATGCACTTAAATAATCTGATATGGGAAACCCATTGGATTTCAAGTCAGATTTCGAGCCTTGAAACATAAATGAAATTTGCTTATTTAATATTATTGAGCATATACTTATATACACCTTATTCAGATTATTACGTGCATGTAAACCTGTTAATATTTACATATCTTATGGTGCCAGTCTGCCCTGGAAGTAAAATGTTTTTATATAGAATATGTTGGCACAGATCTGTTTTAAAAAGCGTGGTATCTCGAACGGTTAGCGCCACAGGTTCTCCGGGACTGTTGCCATGACAATCAGAGAGCAGATCGTTGGGTGAGCAGTCCAGTGACTGACAGGGCAATCCATCAATCATAGTGTCGATTGCAGAGACCACAGTTTATGGCATACACAACTGTCGTCCCAAAAGTGCCCTGTAAGCGCTTTTATCTTATCCCATGGACTATTTTTAATCAGCCCTGGGACAACAGTAAGATGTTTGTCTGGAGCCTTGATTAACTAAGGTGGGTGTAATTCCAAATAGGCTCAATGTCATCAAGTGTGGCTGTGACTCCCCTGTCTTTATAGAGCTTCTCATTGATTGAACACAGAATGTAATAGGTACAAACTAATAAACCGTGTCTGTGTTTAGTTTAAGCTTTGGGAAACCGTATGGGTTAGAATGAAATAATAAAAAACATCAAAATTTCTGCACATTGGGGGGGGGAAGCAGGAAAAGTTACACCCATGACAACCAGCAGTTCAGTTTCAGTGACACGGCAAACTTGAGCCTACTGGATACAAATCAGGGATGATGAAAGGACCACAGCAGCCCAGGAATGACTTGGAGAGAAACTATCTGAGATGTGTTTCACCACTCCACCATTAACAAATCTGTGTGATCACACTGGATAAGAAATCACGATCACTAAAATCTAACATTAAACCCCAGTTTGCCCAAAGAAAAACCTTAGAAAAGAAGTTTGAATCCTGACCAAATCCCAAACCTTTGTAAAAGAGCACTTTTCCACCTGTTTTAAGGTTGTTTTTAATATACTTATGCCTCACAGAAACCCTGCATCTTGTAAATGAAGCAAATATTTTGGGATTCAAAGGTACCATGTAAGTAGATCAGGCAGAGCTTTGTTAGCTGAAGCATTAATTATTGAAATTAATTATGTTACTGATGGTCACCTCAAACAGAATGAATAATGAAAGTTGTGTGTTCGGAGCCAGACAGGACAGATTTCCCAGAGTATCCACTCAGAGCTCTACAATTATCCAGCCTTGAAGTCATAAAAGCATGAACCAATCCCTCTAAATACCATGACTTAATTTTAAGAAGTTCTATCTAATAAACTTGCACAAAAAGTTTGTTGAGATGGTTATCAGTTATTTATATTACTAAATGACTTCAGTATGTTCGAGTTTTCTTGTGGATGTCCATAAAGTAAGCCAACGGTGATATATTGTAGATCTATCCCTACCAAGACGAGAACCAGACCTCTCGTTCCAAGCAACACCAAATGCCTGCTGAGCTCTGACAAAAACAAAATTCAACCATTTTCATAATGTATTGGATGACTGCCTGCAAGGCCACATCAGCACACAGATGATGTCCAACATGCTCCAAAAATCTCACTGCTCATAATGCATGTCGACACCATGTGGCTGTGAGAGCTCCTCGATGCATCACAAGTATCTGCTTTTTATTACCGAGTTCATCAAGCTGGAGACCCTATGAGTGTGTATTTAGCAATTGAAAGCAATTTTATGCTCTGGCTACTGTGACTTGACTGGCATTAACGTGCACCATGTAACGTAAACAGGACTGGTCACTCTTAATAAACCAGGTGCCAGCAAGTGAGAGTTTCTCCCAGCTTAAGATACAGCATCCTACTGTGAAACTGGTGCCACAATTTTGTATGTTTTTGTTTGTGGTTAAAGAGGTGGAGAAGGGTGTGTCTTCTATTATGGGCAACTGGAGCGCCTATTTTAATGTTGAAACTTTAGGAGGGCACCAGGGTGGGGTTGGAACTAAAGTGGGGGGAGACTGGGTCGGGCTGCAGATACAGATTTGTTTTCTACATTTTATACATGCATCAAGTCACGAGTCATTCTGCTGCAATTTTGTGATCAATCCATTCAACAAACAGCAAGACCTGATCGTTCTAAAAGTGACCTTATATATAGGGTTCTGATTTGAAACCAGTTTCAAGATTCCAATAAACTGGTACCAGTTAAGAAAACTGAATTTTGATTCCAATTATTGGTTCCTACAAACATTTTTATACATTAAGGAATCACATTAAGGTGCATCATGTAATCACATTCAGTGGACTTTATTGGCTTTTATTTTGTATAGGTTTGAATGGGAGGAAAAAAAGATGTAAATATGCTTACTGTGGATGCTAAAATATAAAAAGCAGACTTTCTACCTAAACGTTTAGCGCATTTTTCACCATTAAGGAATCACCTTGTAATTAATAAGAACCTGGATGGATAATCGTGATCGCTGTAGTGTAACGATACCCAACCATATTTTAAGCGTTCCAGTTTTATCAGTAATCTGTACTGAATGGTGTTAGTGCTTGAGATCACTGAATGGTCCCTTATAGAAACCTGTACAAATACAAGTTTTCATGATACTTTCTAAAAACTACAGATTTAAAAAGGAAGCCCTAAACACTTTACTTTAATTTACCTGGTGCCTGGTTCATACGAAGGGTAGGGCATATCATTTCTTCACCTTCACCTGCCTTTAAACTATAGGTTTATAGTAAACTAAAGGTCACATATTTCTGGGTTATTTTGTGGAAGCCCTGAAACATCACACAAGTTTCTCTCACAGCGTTTGGTGGAGTCCATGCTGGGTGTTGGTGCATCCCAGCATGTGGAACCAATCTGTGTCTCACTAATGACTTTAGCAGATTACGGGAGGTGTCACTCGCTCTAATATGGAGGTCATAAAGAACCCTGGAATTATTTTGTAGTGGGACTGTAATTAAAACAGTTTTGTGACGGTATCCCAAAATGTACTGTCCACGCATAAATTCAGCTGTGTGAGTCATTATTGATACGTGTGCCAAATAATGCTAAGTGCTGCATGACTTGAATGCCGTGAAGGTCAATGGGTTCACCTGTGCTTTGGCCGGTCTGGCCAAGCACAAACCAGATAACATCTCTGCACGAAGCATTTCTGTTCAGGCCTCAGCAGGCACTGCTCATAAAAAGCCAGAGATCTATGTCTGGGTGCTCTAGAACGCCTGTGTCTTTCAGCAGTTCACTTTGTTGATTGAGCAGGGAAAAAGAATTTGCCACATAAAATCCTTCTGTCAGCATCTGGTTTGAAAGGAAGGAAGCACCTCAGTATTTTACCTCAGTGTTACATTTCACCCATTTTGGACTGGAAGGCGATTTCTATCCTGCTCTAAATTGTTTGGTTTATTAGCTGGTTGGATGCTCTTTTACTCAAAGCAGAAGTTCAGGGCAGGCGCCAGCATTGCCTGTTAGCTATTCATCCCAGATCTAGAATTCATTTTGGCTGTCTTGAGCCTGGTACTGATCTTTCTTGGGCTATTAATTACATGTGAGAGCTGTGGAAAAAGGAGAGCCAAAGCCAATCTCGGAGTAATGAGAAATAATTTACATAAGAGCATAAAAAAGCAGAGCTGTTGTAAAGCTAGCCATGACTTTGCTATATAAACCAGCGGTTTACTAGATATATTTAGTGTTGTCATAAAGCCAGGTCATTGGCATGTTCACACCTTGCATCCGTACCCATTTCCTCTACAAAATGAGGCAAGTTCGACCACACAGCCAAGTGGTCTTGCCAAATTACCCCAAGGGCTTTTCAGCTTGGTGCATTATGCATTATTGTACTAGAGTGCTGAGATTTATTGCTCTACAGAAACCTTCGTTGTTCTGCGTCTGTGAGGTCATGCCAGCTTGGAAGGGATACAAGTACAAGCAGAGGAACATCCAGCGTGTGCGGCAACCTCACTGCAACATCTGGCAGTAACGGCCTGTGAATATCACAGATCTACTCCCTTTAGTGGCCTCAGTACCGCCAAGTGGTATGAAGAACGTTCATGCCACTTTACTAAACCTTCACAGTCAAATTTTAAGAAAATAGTTGAACACAGAGGTGGAGCTGCATTAAATCATTTCACAATTCAGCATTTGGCAGTGGAGATGCTAAGAGCTTTTTTCTTCCCATTGACCTTGCATCATTAACATCTATATCTAAAATGTAAGTTAATTAGGAAAAGGAATAATCTTATCTGATTCCACTGAATAGGTGCCATTTCAAACACACCTATCTATCTATCTATCTATCTATCTATCTATCTATATATAAAATGAAAAAAGGCGCAATAAAAGCGAAAATGGATTCTTCATTAACATCAAACACAATGGATGATTCCGTTTACAAACCTGTTTTTATAACTCTCAACATTCTCAATAACAAAATGTCATTTATGATTTATGAATTCTGTTTTTTTTGGTTCTCAGAACTCTTGGCCCTATTTTGACACCATAAACTACAATGAAACACTAAGACACAAAAGGAGGCGGTGTGTGCTCTTTCCTTTACACTGCGCAGGCATGGGGCAGCAAATCCTAAAAAAATGTCTGCCGTGTGGAACTTTTATACAGTCTGTGAGAATAATGCTTGTAAAAGATGCATCCTGCAACGCATGCAAAAAAAAAAAAAAAAACCTTGCGGGGGCAGCACATTAAATTGCTTCAACACCACTAATAAAAAACAATTTAAAGAACAAACACTTGGCGGAGTATGGTAAGTTTTCGAGGTTCACTGCAGAGAATAATAAGGCACTTGGTATGTGATTGGTATCGGTGATCGGCAGTGAGGGGCACTCATGGGTGAACGGTATCGGAATCAGCAAAAAACAGCATAAAACAATGCAACCCTACTTGTATAGGATAGGAGTCCTGTGCAGGACGTAGTTTTAACTGCACCAGATGTACCCCAAGTTAGTACCTCCATAACCCTGACTTGGGTATGTGGGTGCTTGTTTTTTTTTTTATATTACACTTTCACAAGGTAGTTAAATGCATTTTTGAGTCAGAAGTTTACTGCATACATACATAGTATATTTGGGTGAGTTTCAACATGTGTAGTGTGCATAGTATACAATGTCAAACATGTAGCCCAAGACACATACCCGACAGGCCCAGGAAAGGTTTCTGTGTGTCTCCACCTCGCCGCTCCTCCAGTAGACTTCCTACGTCCCCTGGGTTTGCAATCACTGTGGCAGTTGATGGAGGCCTTTAATGGCAAAAGATACCATGTAAGCAATATACACATCCCTTACACTTATGTACTCACTAACAATGTGTGTAAATATATCAACAATGCCCCCTTTGTGACTACACCATGTTCCAAATTATTATGCAAAACATTTTATAGGTTGTAAAGAACTGAAAATTGTCATTTGTTGAATTTGCAGCATTAGGAGGTCACATTAATTGAAATCAAAAGCTATTTCAATCAAAAACATCCTAACAGTCCAAGTTACATGTTAACATAGGAACCCTTCTTTGATATCACCTTCACAATTCTTGCATCCGTTGACCTTGAGTTTTTGGAGAGTTTCTGCTTGAATTTCTTTGCATGATGTCAGAATAGCCTCACAGAGCTGCTGTTTTGATGTGAACTGCCTCCCACCCTCATAGATCTTTTGCTTGATGATACTCCAAAGGTTCTCTAT
>JAUZSU010123222.1:0-17870 GCA_034780255.1 Parotocinclus maculicauda
GCCGTGGTATCGATCCGATACCGATCCTCACCTTGGTATCGATACTATCGATATAAATATCGATCCGCCCACCCCTAACATACAGTACTGTGCAAAAGTATTAAGCCACCATTAGATTTGCTGTTTTAGCAATGTTATAATCACTATTTATTACATATTGTAATACTGTTCACAATTGAACCTAAAATGTCAAACTTGGATTTATCACATACTGGCAGTGATGGGGCAAGGAGACGATCAGACTGTCCAGCAGTTCTTGTGGGATCTTCTTCGTATTCATTTTGAAATCCCCTAATATTTGTGAGCTGTGTACTTTTGGTAGGTTAGACAGTTATAAGTGGCCAAAATATAGAGCTATTATTACCCTGCCTGCAATGTGGCTGACTTTCTTTTATATATTTGTGGATGTCCATTACTCCATGCATGGTTTGCTTGTTTGTCTATTTGGCTTATTTGATGTAATTTTAAACATTATAATAATAATAATAATTATTATTATTATTATTATTATTATTATTATTATTAATAAACACAAAGTTTCATCTATATACATAGTAACAATTAAACTACTCATACATTGGGCCAGTTTAGCATAGTCAAATAACCGAATGCATGTCTTTCGCATTGGCTGCGCAAGTTTTTGGAAAGATTCTGGACCTGTAGTGGATTTGCATGGTGTGTCCTGTAGTTCTGTGCAGCAATTCAAAAATTGATTTTAGCAATATTTTACAGCCACATTTGCCCCAGTACAGTAGGTCTGATGATGCCTCTATTGTACCGTATGTGTATTACGCAGTGTTACCTGATGGGGTAGGTCTCATCTTTGCGTCTCTTTTTTTCATGTTCTGGCAGTCCCTCCCACCCAAAGAACAGATTCCAGTCAAAATTGACTATGTTGTGATTCTGGCCGTATGGAGACGGCTTCATGAACTCAAAGGTGTTCAGGTCAATGGTGGTGATGTCTGGACTCACTACTGCTGTGTAGTTCTCTGCTATACGAGCCAGTAAAGGCTCCAGCCAGCCATTGAAACATTCACCTGCACAAGCATAGAACAACTCAGCTGAGTCATCAGGGTACAAGAGTAGGGCCAACCCAACATGCCAGAAACAACATTTCACATACTTAGGCACAGCTGGCTAATTAAACATTATTCAAGCATGGTATGAAACCACTGTGAATCTCAACAACAATATGTATGTGCTATACTGGCATGGCATAGAGGCCCTACCAATGACATCATCATCATCACTGTCACCTACTGGATAATTTTTGCTTGTGATGCAAAGTACACTGTCAAGTAGCCCTTTAATAAGAAAGACTTAATTATCGATCTTTGAAGGACTCACAGTGTGCATCCAGGAAGGTGAGGGTGTCTCCTGTGGCCACAGACGCTCCCAGTAGGCGGGCCGTAATGAGGCCTTTCCTTTCAAGCTGCCGCACCACACGCACAATGTGCAACTGCTTTATGTACTCATCCAGCTCCCCCTTCAGTCGTTCTGTGTGAGAAAGAACAAAAGGCTGAGACTAATTCAATTAGTACTTTATTGTTAAGGTGTGCATTTGAACCAACAGGACAGTGTTACAGAAATATCCAAGGGAAAGCGCTGGGACAGTGGCTCTATGGTTCAAATGCCACCTCTACCAAGCTGCCACAGTTGTTAGGGTTACAAGATATCAGCGTTCAGTATCAGTATCAGTGGGAAGTCTTTCTGGATAAAGATGTCTGCTAAATGAAAATGAATTATTTCAAATGTTTGAGTCCCAGCACTCCCAAACTGTCAATAGTTGGGCACTTGAGCAAAGTCCAATATCTGGCTTGTCTGGCTTGTAAAACTGTATCAATTGTAAGTGGCAGTGTATTGGAGCATCTGCTAAATGCTGTAAATGTAGACTGTTTCATTTTCAAGGGTGGAGGATAGAACAAGCCCAATGCAATAACAATAATAAAGACCATAAATAATGCAAAACTGACCACATTTTATTTGTCTCTCCATTGAATTTCAAATTAAGCTGACTATTAAAACACAAAACATACAGAGGGCAAATAAAAATGCCCAGACGATGGATCAGAAGCATTGCCCATTTAGGAAAAGATGTGTCAGACATTAGTGAGGACTACACCACGATGGCGTCAGACAATTTACCACAAGATGTAACCACTGGTAAGTCTCAATAACAAAAAGGCCCTAATTACAGGAAATGTACATAAAAGTCAAGAGGACTGTGAGACAAAAAAAAAAAAATTAGATTAAAAAAAAAAAACAACAGTGGTAGAGTATGAGAGTCACTTTTACTTAATGATGATGCAACTGCTGATAAATTGGAGAACCTACAAACCAAAGAGTATTGGATGGCACTTGAAAAGAAATTACTTAAAAAATGACCTAAAAGTGTTCAATCACTCCAATCCCTCAGCATATTCTAACTACTCAACATACCGAAACAGTAAAAAAAAAATCAGCTAAAAATATGTTTTTGACTTTGGTCATCTATGATAAAGGATGTGCAACCCTGTACTACACATAACCATTTGGTTTGTGGTTATGCTGCTTATGTTAGTGAAATGGAAATATTTTTCTATTCAAATTCAATACTATTTATAAAGCACTTTTAACAACAATAGCCACATTGCAAAGCAGCTTTTAAAAAAAGAGAAAATTCAGAGACAACAGTGGAAAGAAAAAACTCACTAGGACTCAAAAGCAGGAATAAACCGAGTATGATTAAACATAAGCCTGATGGTACTGTTCTTTTTGGTCTTTACATTGTGAACAGGAGCATTGTCTTGTTGAATAATATTGTGATCACTCATACTTGTGAATAATAATCAACTTTTCATTTTTCATTTATGGGAATCACTTTTACAGTACCTGCAGCTGAAAATGCTATTCCTCCATGCTTAATGGTAGTAAAGTAATTAAATCACTGATTATTATTTAAGAGCTTGTTTTCATGATTGTGATCGGCTGCCATCGGGTTGCCAGACTACCAGTTAACAACTAATCTTAAGAAACAGACAGAAGATTCAGTATTTTGAAACATCTTGAACATCAAGACATGTTACTTTAAGTTTTGTATTAAACATTTAAATCTTTTGATAAGACTTTTATGAGCATTTCCATAGCTCTTGCTAATCTTCTAAGCCATTTATTTTAGGACCATTAAATGCTTAAACTTTAGCCATTTTAGGTCTGGACCTTTTGTTTCAGCATTGTAAGTATACGGCCTGTGAAACTGGCAATTGAATGAATATTGCTTTTTAGTGCATTAACCGACAGAAGAAATAACAGACAAAATTAGGAATGCTAAATTTAGTGGCCGATGACATTATGAATAATTCAGGACATGGGACCAAGCTTATGAGTCAGATCAAAGGTTCTTCAAGCTTAGAGGAGGTAAGGTGTGGGACTGGCTGACATTTATGATAAGGGAGTTCTTGTGTCAAGGTATTTCTGCAAAAAAAAAAAGCAAGATCATCAAGGTCACATAAAGAGATAGTTAGCAGGCCAAAAGAGGAGTGCAAGATCTTGGTAGGAAAGTAAAAGGTCAGAAAGAGAGATAAAACTGGGAAAGATAAGTAATAGCATTAAAAATAAGAATGGGAAATTGAGTGGTGCAGTGGTCTAATATGCTAACATGCCACCATGGACACAGGTTTGGATCCATTCAGTGTCTTCCATCCAGATCAGACATCACATGCAGACATAGTTGGGTGTGTTTGAGTGGCCTGTAAGGGGACCAGTGCTGCAACGACCTCTTACCCAGACCTGTGATGGACTGATGTTCTATCCATGGCATGTGTTCATACACTGGGGGTAAGAAGTCCTTTAACCCCGACCAGGACAAAGTAGGGTAAAATGGCTAGAATGTGACATCTTGAATCATATAAACAGTGAATGGTGTGTGGGTGGGAGCATTTGGTGGACCCAAAAAAAAACAAAAAAAAAAAAACTGGAAAGTGTGTTTGCTATTTGTCCCACTTTGAAACATGGCTTCACTGTCAATCTCTTAAAGTTTGTAATGGCGCATCAGCACCAGTATTAATGACACTAGTCAGACACCTTTACACCAGGCCAATTTAGAGTAACATAAGATATGTCTTTGGGATGGGAGAGGAAACTGTAGCACCTGGAGTAAACCTACATGGACACAGGGAGGATAAGCAACAAGCCGAGTGTAAGATCAGGATCGAACCGAGGATCTCTGGAGCTGCTTACCTTGTGAGCCACCATGCCACACAACCTCTCAATTTATATTAATACAGTAATCAATTTAACTATAACTGACCTCAGACTTCAATAAATCAGTGCCAGGAAGTCATGCAACACAACCAACTGCAGCAATAATGGTGGGGTATAAGAGTCCCAACACTTCTAGTAACAAGCACAATGAAGTTCTCATTTGTATATATGCTTCCCCTATTTTAAAAATCACCAACTGTCACAGTAAGGGAGGGATGGGGTTAGCTATTGAATGTATAAGGTTTAAAATTGCCACAGTTCCACCTCTGCCACAGTTGGGTCCTTGAGCAAGGCCCTTAACTCACAATTGCTTGGATTGTAAGACTGTATTAATTGTAAGTCGCTCTGGATAAGAGCGTCTGCTAAATGACATGAATGTGAAATTGAAATACGCTTAAATATAAACAAGGCTGTAACGTTAGACTGGCACAAACACAGCAAACCAGGACGTGCATTACACATGGTTTCTAAGATGTCTACTCAGACTTTAAAATTCAACCACCAAACACCATTAACTCAAGTGCCAAAATGAAAAGGAAGGGAGTAAAACCAAAAGGCATCAAAAAGCAATTCTGCCATCCTCCCTCCATGTTACGCAACCTTAATTACATTAATATAACATTTAACAATATAAAAGATAGTAACAGCCATATCTAATACCCAGGAGAAAATATGTTACACTGGTAAAAAAAAAATTAAAATAATAACAAGGATGCTGTCCTAGATATGGCAAAATATTAAAAAAACAAAAACAAACAAAAAAAAAACACAAGGTCTGGATTTATCAATAGTACAAAGGTAGGACCTATTGTGACACATTGGTTAAATGACTGGAATGTGGTACAGGGTTTAAATCCCACCTCTGCCAAGCTGCCACCCTTGGGTTTTACATTTAACCCACAATTGCTTAGATAGTAAGATTGCATTCGCTTTGGATGACAGTGCCTGCTAAATGCCTACATTTATTTTCATTTCATTTAATGAAGGTCAAAACGCGAAGATGATGAAGCTAATGTGACCAAACTGACACTGATATTACATGGAAAACAGCTACAGAATTCAAGCAGATGGAAGTGAATAGCCCTGTATTAGTGAGAGAAAGGTGGAGAGCAACAATCCATGGGGAAAGAGGAGAAGGAAATGATAGATAGACAAAGAATGAGCAGGCAAATGGCAAAGAAGGAGCAAAGCTCGCTGACTCATATGTCCTGTGTGGAACCCTGCCAGTCCTGGTCTGAGTCGCCCCTGGGAGCTTGGGGAGAGTTTAATGACTGAAGGGACTGACCAAAAGAATGGGAGCACAATACAGGCACATAGGTTCATTGCCTTCAGACAGTCAGCATCCATATCTGTCCATATCCATGTCTTAGTAGTTGGCCTAGAGCTATGTATGATGGGCCACCAGACAGAATCTAGAGTTCAGTTAAACATGGGTGGTCCTACATTACACGGTGGGCTGGAAACTAGAGGATCGTTACCGTCTATGCTGGCATCATCGACTAGGATGATCTCCTTGAGGAGGAGGGCAGGAGAAGTGTGGAGCACACTGTAGACTGTCCGCAGCAATGTGCTCCATGCCTCGTTATGGAACACGATAATCACGCTCGTGGTCGGTAAGGGTGGGCAGCGCCGGAACGTCTGCTCTATGCATCTGAAGGGAGAGAGAGATCTTTGAAATGACTCACAGAGAAAAGCAGATGCCAGTCCCACACGCCCTTAAACAGGGTGTGCATCCATTAGGTGGATGCATCTATGAAATGCTTCGAATTTATTACCACTTGACCAAAACTTGAAATAGAGAAGAACAATAAACATGGGCTTGGTTCGACGAGAACTGCTCAGTCAAAAATCGTAAGGGCAAGAACAGACATGTTTAGTTGCCTGTATATAGTTTTTTTCTGTTCAATTAAACACATTGACTGGGCAAACGAGCTAAATACACAAACCCACAAAAAAATATATGTGGCTTTTTTTAAAAGCTGTTTTATATCCAGAGTAGCCGAATATAAATTGTATGTTTGGAGTAGAGCCTTTCTGTGATTAAAACTTAAAATTGAAAGCTTATTTGTAATAGTGGTCTTTTCAGGGATGACACATTTTGAGATTTTAGGTCTTGAAACAGAAAAGATTTCTCTACATAGCACTATATGGCACCAATACTGCTCTAGTATAATGTTTATTTAGACTGAGTTACATTCAATTAGATTATATTTACAAATCAAACCAGAAGTCATTATAGAAGGTATTGGTGCCTAATTCAACAACTTAATTACAGGTACTCCCCAAATTACAATGGGGATACTTTCTGACAAATTAATCGTAAGTTCAATTTATCATACATTGTTTAGCTTAATATTTAGTATATATCACTGCACAGTGCTCATCACTGAGTGCTGGAGCGTATTGTATTATAATGATTCCCTACCGTAAGGCTTATTCTATTATAAGTATTGATTGTCTCATGTGTTTTTAAATATGTATTGAAAGTGGAAAACAAAAAATAATTCACGCACAACCACTTTTCCCTCGCTACATTTCCCAGCATTTATTACTTCTCTCACGTAACTCCCTACATCACACAATGCTGACTTCCTCATCAGAGCGCGGGAAAGTACCGTTTATACTGTGTATCGATTGCCTGTGTTTCTAATGTGTAATCATATTGTCGGATTTCCATCGTAAAGTCTAAATGCCATAAGTCGGGCAATCATAAAGCAGGGAGCACCTTACAGGTGTTTATTAGAAACAACTGTATTGTAAAAGTCATTCATGCTAAAATCTATTAACCTGGTTCATAAGATATCCATAAAACGGATTTTTCTGCCTCCCAAGACTCTTTCTGTCAGCAGGTATCTCAGGGTTTGCACGTACTAGTACTAGTCATTCAACTTCAATAAGACGTATGTTACAGGTAATGTGTAAAATTAGGCATTGTATAGAATGCATAAGCAGTGAATAGACTGTTAAAAATGTGACAGGAAAATAAGAAACATTTCCTGCATTTCCTACTTGTCGTTCTGTATAGGTATTAGGTTGTACATACAATACCTAAGGAAAGCACAGGCATTTCATGCTTTGCCTCAAAACGCCTTGCATTCAATACATTGCCTTGTCCACCCATTCTGTACAATGTCTATTGTATGTATATACATATTTTATTCTATTCTATTCTATATATTAAAATCTATTATATTTCTTTACACCTTGGCTGGTAAAGTGAAGCCATGTTAATGGACTTTAAACTTATCTCCCGTGATCTTCACACACAGCAATGAATAAAAACATCCAGTGAGTAGCAGTTCTGCAAATGGAATTTCTTGCCATTGATGTAGGACAATGAAGAATGCCCAGAACCATCCGGCTCGAGCTCACTGAAGTGCAGTAACCATTCTGCACAACTGTGGCAAACAGAATAGCATCTGAGAATGTACAAAACATCAAAACCATCACCAGGCAGGTCCTAGCCAGTGTTAATATAACAATCCTAATAATGTGCTCAGTGAGTGTACCTTTCTCACACTATACATTCTCATGACAATGTTAAGGCACCCCTGGCCAAATGACATCTTGTTTATTTTTGAATGAAAGGAAAAAGAATGAGGAAGATTATAAAATAGTCGTTAAACATTAACAAGATGAGACTCAGAGTTATGTGTCATTTATTTTATAGAATGTGTTTTAAAAGCTGCAAACATTAACTTTTATTCTGTTAATCAGAAAACCCCTAAGATGCCTGTATGGCTCAGGGAGTTAATAAGCCAGCCCAGCATCACCGGGACGATGGGTTTGTGCCTTACACACAGGTTGGGCGTTGCATGCAGATGTGATTGATCATGTCTTAGGAAGGAAAAGCCATTCTGTGGACCAGCAACCACCACTGCCATGGGTAAGCGTCCCCGTTCAGGATACGCTTATGCACGTGTCCCATGTTCTCTGGGGATAGGTCCCAGACTACCTTTGCCCAGTGGCAGTTCTAGGGGGCAGCACCCCTGTGACAAGCGTGACTCCCTATTGCACCCGTAAATGAGAAGTGAGTTACATCATACGTGATCATACGGCAATAATACACATTTTGGTAGAATTTGTTCACTCCAACAATTTCATATGTTGCCCCTGCCCCATATGGTTTAGAACCTCCACTGGTTCTCCCCCTGCCCAGGATAAGTTAAAAATTAATACACTGAAAGAAACATCTGATCAGGGTTTCCCATGCAAATTTTGCATGAATGTAAATAAAATGTGGAGAGGAGGCCAGTGGTGCAATGTAGCATTTGCCGTGTTGTTTTTTACAGACAAAAAAAATGTATATACAGTAGTATTTTGTGTGCTTTATCACAGTATGGTGGTTTTTTTTTATAAAATAACCCTCCCACACTAGTATTCTTGCACAGACAGCAGGTGGTACATACTCTGGTGGTCTTGTGTCAGGCCCGAGGTCTCGGCTGAGCGAGATGCGATCACTAGCGTACAGGTTGAAGCAGTGCTTCTCCTCTCCTCGTTCCTTCTCCTTCTGCTCCTCCGGGCTGAGGTTGTCTGTGTGGAAGGGTTTCCCCGAGGCCCCAGGGGCCGTGGGATTCTGCAGAGGCCTCTCCAGCACAGGCCTCAGCTCTGTGGCTGTGTAGTATCCAGGCAGACAGAGCTGACTGCTCCCGTTTTCCTGCCGTCTCACCGGGGCTCGGATCTGCATCTTTGGCATCGCCTCCCTGAAGTTATTCACTGCCCCCATTACCATGCCCAGCATGCTGCCCTGTTTCTGCACGATCCCATTCAGCCAAGGCTCCTCCTGTGAGCTCTGACTGATCACTTCTCTTTGCATTAGGAAGAGAAACGTCACAAACACTAGAGCCACGATGGCAAGCTTCCATGGCTGCAAACGTCTGCGCAAGAGCCTGCGGAGCACAGTCATTTTTTTGTGGTGGGAGCGGATAAAGGTAGGCCTGTCTGAAATGTCACCGAGTGTCACCTAAAGTACACCCTGTGGGTGACATCACTGCTGAACCTGTGGAGGCAGAAATATTTGTTACATGCACATCCTTTATTAACATGCAGATAAAGCTCTACAAGTAAATCTGGATTTTAGTAGAAGATTCAGCACATAACAGTAAGGGGTTTGATTCCAATTTCATTGTTCAGGAAATCCAATAGAAATGTTTTCGTTGACACGGAGGCTATGTTCTGGCTGTCTGAGAAATCCTTCTCAGTTATTCTCTTTTGCTCAGAGACATTTACGGAGGAATATTGTCACTTCCCAGGCTAACAAGATATAGAAAACGTTGTGCATACCCTGTCTAATTAGTGAGCTGTACTATTCCAGCAAGACACAGATATTTCTGGACTCTCCATAGACAAACAGTGGCAGTGAAATGGGTTGTACTAAACCTCAGTGACTCTCAATATGACACATGCAAAGGTATCAACAAGTCAATTAATCTACGTGTACAGCCCTGCTGTTCTTAAACAGAGTCTATAGAGAACTGTTTTGCCACTGTTGATCAAGAACTTGGCTGGCTTGCACAGAACGTTGACTTCAATTCCATAAACACCTTGAAAATGCACTGGAACGGTGAAAGTGAGCCAGGGATTATTGTCTAACATCAGAAGCTGCTCTCACAGCCGTGGTCCAACATCCACTGGAAAGCTCTCTTAGAAGAACAAATGGGGAACAAACTTCACTAACGCCCATGTTTTGAATCAAATTTTTGGGGGGTGTCGACAAACTTTTGCCTACGTATTCGTGCATAACTGGAAGAAATTTTTCCTTTATAGTGAATGGATAAAATGATGAAGCATTTAACTTAATCATGCTTTATGTGATATAGGTTATACAAAATATCAAATAAGTTCTATTACAATCAAAGTACTTCAATTTATATATAGTTTTATTTTATGGAGATCTCATACTACCAATTATCTCTGAAGAAATCTTTGTCTGAGCGTCTACCAAACTATTTCAAAATACAGTGTAATTACAGTAGCTATGTTTTACATTTACAGCATAACATGTGTGTTATAACTGACTCATAGGGTTTCATCTGTCCGTAACCAGTCAGACGTGTTGCAATAAGCGCTACATTAACGTTCCACCCTGATGTGGATGATAAACAGATGAAAAAAAAAACAAAAAAACTTTTGCATTAAATGAAACATGGTTCAGATTTACAGTAATGCAAGTGTTGATGTTGTACTACTTTTCTTTCTCTCATGTCACGATATTTATAGAGACCAATCTAAATCAGACCATACACAAAGAAACAGCTTATGCCATTCAAGAAATTTACGAACCTACCCGGATTTTTGACATTCCAAGAAAAACAGAAATAATCCAGCGCCTCATCGAGCCAGGTCAGGTACAGCTGCCAAACCGATGCAGAACACGACTGTGTAGCCGTCTCGGGAATCTGGACACGCTACTTCCGTTTCGCTGGATCCAGGTGTGCTGCTCTCAGGTAAAAGAGAGAAAGGAATCTCATTCCTGTCGCGCATGCGCACGTCTTACCTACGCACCCCATTCACGCCGTTAGGCCACGCCATCGCTCGCTCACACACACACACACACACACACACACACACACACACACACACACACACACACGGTACATACATTCTGTACTAGAAATTAGAGAGACAAACAAACATCACACAGACTTCTTTTAGTCATTTAAATTAAAGATTTATTCGATCAGGGATGAAACTGGAAAGTGGGAACTTATGGAAAGTCTCATAATGGTGCAACTTTGCTATTTAACAGCATTTGTTAAACTATTAAAGTTAAAAGGAGATGCATTAAATCAAGTACAAGTCTCTGAAATTGTAAAGATAAACTGGACAGAGAAACGTTGTTAAACATTAGGGGGTGTTTCATTATGGGATACTTCGTTTTGAAATATCCCCTCATTTTTGTGAGCAGTATAAATATGTCGTTGTATCTGTATGTCTATTCTGTCCTTGTTTTATCAGTCCAATCTTATTCTCATTCTCTCTCTCTCTCTCTCTCTCTCTCTCTCAAAAAACAAAAACGGAAACAAATTTCCCTTTACACTTGAACAATAACAGCACCTGCAGCTTCATCAGGATGTCTAGCTGATTCTTATTGACGAAGTTTGATCAGAAATTGTATTTTTTTTATCCAGTATGCGCTTTTTAATTGAATAAAGAGACAGAGAATGAATTATATAGGCTATGTCCATTTTACCATAGCCAACAGATGTGGTGGTCTAAGACTTTTGCACTGCACTGTATCATATAGCATATATATATAGATACGTAGAGAGATGTACTGACACATAAAGATACAGATTAAAATAGAATAAAATAGCCTACAGATGGTTAAAGAGAGATATTTCCAAATAGTTTGTTCACCAGCTAATTGTTCACTTCACGACATTAAATGCTCCACTTTACAAACCTCAGTTTAAAAAAAAAGAAACATACAGACATACAGAGAAGGTGGCTATGACCAGCTTTAACATTCCGTAGATTGTTATTCTAAACATTACTTAGACAGAATATACATTACTCAGATAAGATATTACTCTGATAAGTGAGAAAATATTTCCAAACTCACCATACAGCGTTCTTCTAGTTGTGATTATGTCCCAAACCGAATAACTACTAAAGTACTAAACAGTGTGCAGTAATTTTACAGCACAGTGATGTGCTGGCCGTTTTGGACGCACTATTTAGTATGTTAGTACGGGCTCGCGGACGCAGCAGTAGGTGAAAGTAAAGCTAACCGGCTTCCTCACGGTCTGATCCGGTTGCTGGGATACGGCATCAAAGGCATAGAGATGGTAGGCTTAACAAACTTTTAATAAACGTGGAGCTCAACTTCTAATAAACTTCCAGCCAAACAAAAGTCAGCCCATCATACCACGGCGCGCAGTCCATCTGAAAGTCCTGCACAGTCCGTCTTGGATCGCCAGCCTTCTCACGAAGCTTCATCCGGATTCTTTTAAACCGATTATGAATTAATGACAACCTCAGGAGAAACAATCTGACCAGAGGAACCAAACCGAACTGAACTGAACCGAACCGGTACTACAACCAAGACTTAAAAACCAACCGTCCCGCGCGTAAAGTTGCGGCTTATTAAACCAGAAATGCGCGCAGCGTTTAAAGCGCAAACTGGAGAAAACGGAGCCGACGGAGATGGATGAGGGGGGAAAAAAAATCAATATCTGGGAGAGTTCAGCTTTATGGACGGTCACGCTGACCAGACAGGGGCACCATCTTCAGATCCACCGTGACTTCCCCCCTCTGTGCTTCCTTTAGGCAAATCACTGTGTAAAAAATCTGAAGTACAAAGTAAAGCTACTGCACAGCTCTTATTAAAAAATAAAAATGGCAGATTGTGACTCTCGCAGATATGATGAGGGTTGAACTTGTAGTAGCTACATAATGTAGATCCTAAAGGCTAAGCATTCCCACAGATCCAACAAAAAGGGTTTTTTTCCGCATGGAAGAGGTAACGGTTCAATAGGATAGAAGACTGGATGTCTTCAGAATGAAAACAAAAGGGCTCAGTCCCCCCAAAAAAACAGCATACTGACAGCAAAAAAAGACTGGGGGAAAGGATCAACAGCATAGTGTTCTTGGACTTGTACCTTCATAGAAAGAACCTTACATATATTATAACTTAAATAGCTTAAGAAGCAGATAAGTAGAACCAGTATACTATTAACTGGTTCAGGGGTTTTGAAGAAAGTCAAAGTCAACATCAGTAGGACCTTGGATCCCTGTCCCAAAGCAATTTTGCAACTCTCTGTAATTACTTCCTATTATCTTCCAATATCTTATCCCAATCCCAAATTGAGAAAGCTTAAGAAAGGAAGAATGAGGGACTCGTCGTTTTTGGGCCACTTAGATTATATTAATTATTAGATGATAGATTATTAGATGATATTAATAAGATGAAATAATTAAAGCGGGTTATGTAATTAATAAGATTAGAATACTAGTTTAAATAAGCAGAAGCTGATTAAATATTAAGAGAGAGAACGGTCTAAAATACAGAATAATGTGTAGACTAATAAATTGGAGATAAAACAGTATTCTTAAAATAGAGAATATAAAACTATACACTACATTCATGGCATTTAGCAGACGCCCTTATCCAGAGCGACTTACAATTAACAGTCTTACAATTCATGCAATTGTGGGTTAAGGGCCTTGCTTAGGGACCCAACTGTGGCAGAGGTGGGATTTGAACCCCGGACCTTCTGGTCCATAGTCCAGTATCTCAACCATTAGGCCACCACAGTCCATCATAGAACACAAATTGCCAGAGGCGGGATACCACCCAGGCTGGTTTCGCACTACTGTGGTATCACTCTGGGTCATATCACACTTCTGGTTAAGGGGACTTGGTTGCCCAATAGCGACACAAACACCAGGGGGAATGTATCTGAAAGTGATGCGCATGCATGTTCATGCCAGTTGTGCATTGAGTTCTGTAAACCAGAGTCTCAGTGCTCCTTGTGAAACTGGGTTAGGGTCAGCATGTGGTGCAGATCCCTGCTACACCACATAGAACTATTAAGAAAAAAAATGTTTTGCTAAAAGTACTAAAATTCCAACTCCTTACATTTTCAATAAAAATGGGGCAGATGCTCAATTATTTGTACTGTGAAATGATAAACAGTAGATGTAGGGGGTAGGTGAGGGAACGATTATGACCTCAAACCAATATCACGCTTAATGAGCATTTGACCTTCATTATGATTAATAAGCGATTCATTCTTTCATTTCTATCTTCCAAGTAGAAATGGTTTTATTTAAAATTAAATTTTAATTTTACTATTAAAATGCAAAAATCCCTAAAACATTTTGATCTAAAAGCGTAAACTGAATGTTAGTTGTAATTCTACTAATTTAAAGGTTTAATAACATAATACAGATTAAATAAGGGTCAATTAGTTCATGCCTATCATGCAAAGATACATGAATTTCTTCAGTACAGAGCTGTTAGCAGCCCGGCCAGATCACTATCATTATGGCTCTCACTGGAAAGAGCTGAATTGGAGGGAAGTGAAGGTAGTGAAAACACTTTGCATAAAAAAGAAAAACAGAACATAAGCCATAACAAGGAAAAAGCTTTTTTCAGATATAATCTACTCAGTGGCAAAAAAACCTTTAAATCTTTTAGTGAGTTCTTTGGAAGAAAAACAAACAAACTGAAGATCCTATAACCATTAAAAGATTACAATATGTTTACATCATGTGTCAGTAGCTCAGTGCATTTAGGCATGTAGATGTGGTCAGACAGCTTGCTGAAGTTTAAAATGAGCATTAGAATGGGCAATAACTGTTACTTTAAACATGGCATGGTTGTTTGTTGGTGCTAGACGGGCTGGTGTAAGTATTTCAGAAACTGCTGATCTACTGGGATTTTCACACACAGCCATTTATGGGGTTTGCAGGGAATAGTCAGAAAAAGTAATGACAGTTCTGTGGGTGAAAATGCCTTGTTTATTCCAGAGGTCTGAAGAAAATGGCCAGTCTGGTTCAATCTGATAAAAAGGCAACAGCAGCTCAGATAACCACTTTTTACAACTGAGGGATGCAGATAAGCACCTCTGGAATGCACAAACCTTGAAGCAGATGGGCTACAGCAACAGAAGAAGAGCACACCAGGTGCTATGTCTGTCAGTTAAGAAGAGACAGCTGATCAAATAAAATGTAGTCATATAGGAATAATTTTAATGTTCAAATAACTAAAGGAATTGTAAAATATTAAACACAGTAACAGAAATACACAAGGTAATAAAAACCTTATAACACTATAACAATCTCATAACTCAAACAATAAAACTGTCGCTTGAATACAAAAACATTTTTGTCACTGACACGTGTCCACACACACACACACGTACACACACACGTACACACACACGTACACACACACGTACACACACACGTACACACACGTACACACACGTACACACACAAGTACACACACAAGTACACACGTGCACACACACACATTCAGAGCAGAGAGTGACGAACTGTGCTGTGCCATTTCATGGGTGCAAAATAATTTAATGATAGGAAACAAAAAAAAATATGTAAACTTAGACAAACCTTCATTTATGACAAAAAGAGGAAACAAACCGAGGAACATGAGTGGCTGCAAGTGATACATGGTGTCAATAGGATTCTGAAGCCCTGTGTGGATGACAATCAAAAGAACATTTAAAAGAGCTATGAAGCCAAGTTTATTTTTATTTTATGGATTCACATTACTTATAGACAACCAAAATTTAGTCAAGTATCCATGTGATGGACATCTGTGATTTTTTTCCAGTATAAAAGTCTGAGACAAAAATCATTTAAAAGCAAATCAAATTATGTATTATTTTCTAACACAGAAGTCCCTTAGCAACGATAGTCCTGTTCATATCAACCACATGCTGATCAAATAACTAAGCTCTGTAAAAGCTGCAAGCTTGCAGGAAGCTCATATAGACTTTTTTTGCATCCTGTACACACCAGGTAGGCAAGGTAAACCAATAAAAAATAAAACATTTCCTATTACATCTCGCTCGCATTGTTAGTCAAACTCACCAAGATCTGCTTTTTGCATGAGGACTTGTGTGAGGGTCCAGCGGATTCCACCAATAAAGGAGGCCAGTAGGACCATGCTAAAGCCCTCCATATTAAACTGAGTGGATTTAAGGGTGAACATGAATAATCCACTAGCTATCAGCAACACCACCAGGATCAGGAATGGGTTCTGAAAAGAGAGATGAACTTAAAAACTCATTGTCAAATCTCCTTATTCTCCTGACATCTCAATCTATTTCCCTTCAGGGCAAAGTAAACACATAATAAAGAGCATTATAAAGAACGCTAACGCTCTAGAAGGTTAATATATATAATGGTTTTAATAACCAATTATGTAAAAAGTAAACCTTATTTCTTCAGCATGAGTAACTTAAAAAATACACCAAGTTAACAAATTTAATGCAATAATATTGCAGCAAAGCCTTATTAATTAATCAATTTAGGCCAAACCCTTGACCCACTAATTTTCTGTAAAAGTTGATGTAGTATTTCCTTTACAAATGTTTCAATGTAACACTGGTTTCATAGTTTTAGATATTTGGAGGTACAACACATTCACTGTACAATTATTTACTAACAAAAACTTTTAAATTTAAATTTAACCTTTAAAACACTTTAATGCTGTAATGCTTTAAAGTTACAGTGGTGCCTTCCAGTAGGAACGGGTCTTACAGTGTTCTAATGAAATTCTCAACAAGGAATAGCAGTATCACAAAAGCCCGTTGTACAAACAATAATTACACAATGTTTCAAACACAGTCAATCCAAAGCCTCACCGGTTCCTCCAGTTTAAATATCAGGGAGAAAAAGAGAATGAAGAGCACAGCAGAAGATTTGGTCATTGTGTACCTGCAGGAAAAACACTGCAATGAGATTTCTTTAACCATAGTGCCATTTTGGTCATGTTTCAGATCACTTGATGCCACAGTTTTATTTATACTAATGCATCCTATAATAATGATTGCAATTACACACCATAAGAGGAAGATCAGTTGAGGTTGTTTCAAAACAACTTAATATACTCACAAGCTAATAGTAATGAAAAGGAAGCTCCAATTGGATAGTCCAATGTCCAGTGCAGAGGCCAAAGCTAACAAAAAATAACAAAACATAAATTCTTTTGTATGTATAACTGTTATTTGCGTTGTGACATGAAAAAAAAAGATATGGTTATATAAGTTTATTTAAAAGATTTGTGTTTTTCAGCTGAAGGTGACAGCACACAAAAATTAGTTGACAAGGGAATAAGTACTTACTGAATGGACAAATTCTCTTTGATTTCCTAATACTGATTACACACAGTGCTGATAAACTGCTTAACAGCTTTAAAATGTGCCACTGTGTCAAAATAAGAAAGGACTTTGATTCCACTGAACTTTGTGATGTGATGTCTACTTATCAGATGCTCCTCAGCTAACATGATATATAACGATGAGCTAAGACACTGTCCAAGATGTTTATATGTAAGTTTGTCCTACCAGTTGGTGCCACCTTCTGGAAGTAGACTTTCCAGCTGAGTGTAACTCGAGACTTTCGTGTCCAACATTGCATGGCACACCGCGCCAGAGTAGACAAGCAAAATATTATAATAAGGTGGACCAGGGTCATGAACAATGGAAAGTGAAAGCCCTACAAACAAGACAAGGAGAAGCTAATTTCAAGGAATAAAAATCATATAAAAGAAAGAGCCCCCAAATAACTCAATATTATAGCCCTTCTCATTCCAAAGGTGTTTATAAAGAAATGTACAAAACCATACCTTCATGAGCCATTTGTTGTAAAAAGTGATTCCAATGGAGAAGACATAGTAGAAAAGCACCAGGCCCACAGTGCGGAGTGCCCAACAGATAACGGGCATTGGGCTTGCCATTACTATCTTCTTCCTATTTCCATGCAGCCATTAGGGATGATAAACTACCAAAAAAGAAGCATTCGAAGACAGAGTTTAAAATAAACATGACAGACAAACGATAAATACATATACATACATACACACATATATATATATATATATATATATATATATATATATACACACACAGTGCATCCGGAAAGTATTCACAGCG
>JAUZSU010123233.1:0-17869 GCA_034780255.1 Parotocinclus maculicauda
GCTTACAGCACGTCATATCCTACACATTGAGTAGATACAACAGCTATTTACTGTAAATCATAATATTTTATGATTTATAACATTCCTTTAATATTCCTTAATATTTTTAATATATTTTTATAAATGAATTTTGGGATTTTTTAAAATGTAAAAGATCAGCTAAACGGAACACGAGGGAACACTGTATATTAATGGGGAAAGTAAAGCACTCTTTATTGACTCACAGAAAGGATGTTCCAGAAACTGTGCTGAGCACGCACAAGCACAGATACTCCCACCCAACACACACACACACACACACACGCACGCATGCATGCACGCACACACACAAACACAAACACACACGTTACTTACAGTTATTGTCTGCAGTGTGTTGGCCAGAAAATAGCACAGATGAGAAATTCTTTACAAATCACTCTTTATGTTGATATAGTTAGGTAGAAGTAAGCTTTCTGACACCTTTTCTAGCAAGCTAACGTTACAGGTTGTTAACCAATCGCTGTCCAATGTTTGAATTCGAGTGAGAAAAGCTAGCTGTTGTGATAATTGTAGGTCTATCAGTTGGTATTAAAGTCAAGGTGCCAGACAGGTACTGTCTGTATGTGTATCAGCTGACGACCAGATAAGAAGATATGACAAACTACTCTTTATTAACCTTTAATTTTTCATTTCATTTATTTTTTTATTTATTATTTATCCTTCATTATGCTTTACTTTTAATACAATTTTAGCTGTAGTACTATGTAAACAAGGTGATGACCTTTGTGGCTTACAGGCTGAGCTTTAAAGACCTTTATTTTTTTATTTTTTGGTATCTTTCAAGTCTCATTGTAATTTACATTTACATTAACAGACGCCTTTATCCATAGCGACTTACAAAAGTGCATACATGAATAGAGGCTTCTATTAGACACATGCTAACAGTCTTATAACACGTTTGCACTTATTAGCGGTTAAGGAAAATATTAGTATAACTTTAGAAATGCAAACTATGCAAAATGTAAATACTTTGCAGGCATGAGTGAATGGCTCTTTATTATTTGCATAACATGGAAATATTGTTTCACTGTCTCTTCTGTCTGTCTGCACAAATGCAAAACATGCATTTTATTACAGTTATTAGAATTTTCACATGTAACACATATATAGATTGGATTATACATTTTTCAGAGTGACTTATTTTGCCTTGAAAGGTAATGTTGATATTATCTAAAGGTCCCTAAACATTAATGTGTGGAATGTTCAGAAGTGGTGTTTGGGTGAACCCAAAGCAGTAATACTGTTAGGATAAACTGCAGAGTCTAAACTGCCAAATATGGCAACTGTTTAAACACAACCTGTTAGTTACAAACAGATGTGATTGCCTAGTAATGTTCACACTTGTTATTAATTACAAACATTATTGTGCCATATTCTGATACAGTGCTGTATTATCTAATACAAATGTTACTCTTCAGTACAGGTTACAACACCATAAGTGTGCATTTGGTTTCTCCAAATAAAGTTATGTTCACGTATTGTACAGAGTGAGTCAAAAGCCACAGGACACCCTTTTATTTAAGAAACAACAGGAAAAATTACATATCTAAATACCCCAGCAAGTAATGGGTGAGAGGGCCTATCTTTTAGGCTATGCTGGAAGATGGCCACCATTTTGAAAGCTTTCATATTGGATCAAGTTTTTTTATGTGAAGGTAGCATATCAAAGAAGACCAGAATTGTCTCAGAAATCGAGTGTCGCAATCAGATTTGTGAATGTTATTGCAGGCTCAATTTTTTTCTCTTGTGGTTCAAAAGTTCTGTCCTGTATCTTCTGACTCATCCTGTAGATCTGGTCCTACAATGCAAATGACATTATTTGGTCACTCCTTTGGACATTTGTTGATATAACAGAACGCTGAATTGTGGTGGCCAAAGATCCAGTAGAGCTCTTTCTCCTCTTATATATTTCACTGACTTTCCTCCTGAAGTAGCGACCTGAGCACACGTACAGTACAGGGTTGAGGCAGCTGTTCAAAAAAGATAAGTATACTGAAAACTGGTTTCCAATGTCCAATGTGTGATACCAGCTACCAACATCCAAAATCTTAAGGTCACAAAGTGTGTCGAGGAAAGTAAAAATATGGAATGGAGCCCAACAAATGATGAAAAGCAGAGTCACAGTGCACACTAGCACAGTAGCCTTCTTGTCATTTCCATCCTGAGCTCGACCTGCAAACTTTCTTTTGTGAAGGACCCAACAGATATTACAGCTACAGAAGACAATAATTAGAAGAGGCAGGGAAAAGCCCAACAGGTTCAGCTGTAGGTTGTGGGCCACTTTCCAGGAGTTAGAAGGGTAATGTATAATGCAAGCTACACCATGTATGTATTGGTCATATTGCACAGTCCTGAAAATCACAGTGGGTATCCCCATGCCCAATCCAAGAAGCCAAAGACAGACACAAATCATCTTTGCATTTCTTCTCCTCCTCAGCCACCTTGCTTTCATAATCAACACCAGTGCAAGGTAACGGTCTATGTTGACCATTGCTAACATGTAAATGCTTGCATACATGTTGACGACGATGGACAGGTTGACAACTTTGCACAGAAAGTTCCCATAATGCCAGTAAAAGTAATTGAGGATGTTCATAGCCCAGAAGGGCAGGCACGCAAGAAGGATCAGATCAGCTAGTGCCAGATTGCCTAGGTAGATCTCAGGAATGCTCCACTTGCCCCTCTGAAGAAAGAACACCAAGAGGACAAATGCATTGCCAAAAATCCCAGCCAAACAAACAATAAATAGGTATGGAGGTACAATGGTGTAAACTAGATGCCAATCAGATGAATTAAACATCATAGAGGGGTAAGGTGTAGAGTTTTGATACTGGAGAGTTGCCAGAAATATAAACTCATCTTCATCCATCCTTTAAAGAGAAAATGCAACTATTAGACAAAGATCATCAGGATTTAATGTCTTGTACATATTAAACAACAAAACTATTTCTTAGATTATTAATTTGGGGGATATTGCATGTTTAATAGTGTTATATGTAATATTTAATTTGCATTAATAGAGCAATACTCATTATATATACTTATTAGATATGATATAATGAAATACCAAACTTACCTTACAACTGGATTTTAAGCAGTATATAATCCAAATCGCTTAGAAAAGAGTAGTATCGTGTTTTCCCAGATTACACTGAATGACGGTACAATGAAGAAGCAGCTCGGTGTACATAACTGCATTCCTCCACTCCCACAAGTCTTGAGTGATAGATCATGTTTATAGTTTAGGTTCTGCACTGTGCCAGTTTGTTGCAAGATACACGTTTATAAAATAGAAATGTTTATGAGGAGGTGATGCAGACCTTTTTTGGACGTAAACGTATGTTTATGAGGCAAACATTTCACAAAGTAAAGGTTTTCTAATAATTTACTCCACCTGGACAATCAGATATACAGATATGTGCTGTTTAACATCTACCCGATCAACACCTCTTTGCTTTAACAGCTGAGATCTTAAAATCATAATAAAATACAGTAATAAATAAAACTCTGTCTTTTAACTCTGGATGTTGCAGCCAGAAAATGACAAGAGACACTGTACAGCGCTCCTCGATGTATGAAGTTACAGTATACAATACTGTACTGAAGTCTAATTACCATATTTTACTTACTACTTATGACAAATGTATAAGTTAATTGCTTATCTATGTGCAAGCATAATTTTAATATTGTTTTGTTGAACTTTAGTGCAGTGTGTTATGCTTTTTTCCCAGCTGGTCACACAAGCTAAAAACACAAGTGGGTCTACTCTGTTCACAGTCCAAAGACATGCATGTTAGGTTAAATGGTGTCTCGGTAGTGCCCCTGTTTGTGTGCCCTAAAATTAGTTGGGTTGAACTGTCTTGTTACCTGTGCCGCTGTCTGGGCACCAGCTTTCTTGTGAAAATGAATAAATGAATAACGGTTTAGACACATTTATTCAATGCTTGCATACAGTTTTCTTGTGAAACAACACTTAATATTTACATTACAGTAGCCTAAAATGCTACATGGCCATATCAGTGTCTAGTCACTGGCCGTTTTGGTCAACATCCTGTTTCACAGAAGGTGAACACTCAACACTCATTAAATGGCTCATATCTGTACACATCTTACATTCATCACCCACTCTATTGGGTACACAATGCTTTGCTGCATGCTCATAATATAAACATGCAAAGAACTGTTATGTTGTTACAGATGTCATTATTCAGATTTATTAGAACGGAATATGGTCTAAAGCATTCATCTTTTTTCCTTAATAACATTATTTGACCACATTCAAGGTGCATTGCTTATATCAAATCTTCGACTAACTGGCAACAAATAATTACACAAAGATGCAAGATGAACTATTCTTTTTAAATTAAGAAGCCACATTAAATGTTTTGCTCAGTCTCAATGCTTTATACAAAATTAGCAGTCACAGGCCAACCATTATCATTAAAAACTATTCCATTATCATTAATAACTAACTTACTCAACCATTGTCAACTTTTGTATTTTAAACTAATACCACCACAAAGGCAAAAGCTTAAACTAATAAATCGTACTAGTTAACTAATAATAATTTAATTACCTCTCACTGATTACTAGTATTATACACATGCACTAGACAATCTTTCTTGATTTGAGGATATAAACTAAAACTTATTGTTAATGTTTTAGTCACACCCAAACCAAATGTCATTCAGTGAAAAGACCAGGTTAACTGTGCTCATGTGTTGCCATAAACTATCTGGCTGCAACTTAATGGGAGTTTACTCTACCCACAAATAGTCATTTATAAATGTACTATGCTACATTGTGAATTAGTAAATTAGTAACTAAATCTGGGGCTCATGGCCACCGAAATAACGGGACGAGCGGGCATTTTACCCACCTCTTTTAGTTTAAATTAGACAAAACAAAGAACTCATCTGAACATGACGCTGCACGAATTACTGACCTATAGGAAGGAGTCGGCCTAGACGCGTAACCAATTAAACTCTTAATATCAGTTTGGGGGCGGGATATCGGCGGTGCATTTGGAAAACTGCGCGACTGAGAGGAGAAACGCTGGACACTAAAATCTTTGACGAACTTCACAAGTTTTCCAAGCAGTTTATTTAACAGCGTTGTGAAGAGTTCTGGAATCTAATGCCGGTAAATGTTTAAAATGTGAAGCACTAATTTATGGCCACGATTTATATTAGGACACATTCTTTTTGCTACTGTCTGGTTTGAAGCTTTATATCTTTACTTTGTTAAGCTGGGATTTGATGTTCTTTGTAGCTAGTCGGCTACATGTGAGGGCAGCGTAATGAAGCGAGTGAAGCAAACATGGACAGCGTTCGGGAAAAGTTTGTTACCATGTTAGCATGCTATAGTTAGAACGTAAGCTACATGTAGTGCTAAAAGTAAGTTAGATTTGCAGTTGTGCTACAAATAATGACCGATTATATTTTGTGAACCAGAGCAAGAGATGATGAAGACGACAGGGGCTCCTCTGGTGATCTGGGCAGTGTGGTGTTCTGTTTATTAATCTGCTGAAACAAAACATGGACATATGGGCATACATTTTACAATTATTTTTACGTAAATCTATAAAATAACTTTCAAATTTAGGACAAATTCACTTAATGAGTCGGCACTGAAGTAGTTTTGTTTGTTTACATTTACAGTATTTAGCAGATGCCCTTATCCAGAGCGACTTACAAAAGTGCTTTAAGGCATCAGTAACATAATCTATTCCTAATAATCAGGAATTTAAACAAGAATACACTTCTGAAACTGTAAAGTGTGTGTGTGTGTGTGTGTTTAGGTAAGTATGGGATAGGTGGGTCTGAAGATAGCCAGAGACACAGCATTTTGTTCTTCACCAATAGGAGCAGTTAAAGGCTTAAATGCATACTATTTTCTTTTTCATTCAGCTTGTATGTAGCCATCGTCACTGAAAATCACAACAACCAGTTTGTGTAATAAAAGAAAAGACTTACAATAAGCTCTGAAAATGCTCTGCCTCTCTAAAAAAAAACAACCCCCCTTCACTTTATAATGGCTATATGCCTACGCGCGCACACGCTTAAGCTTCAGCCCTAAAAAATAGAAGATACTTTAATCTTTTCAATATCCCACAATGAAATGTCCCCTAATTTTTGTGAGCAGTGTAAAAAGTTTAACCATTGAAGCTGCCCAACTACTGACAATGACATACACCTAACAGCAGAGGTCACTGTGTACTCAGTAGTACTTTATGTCACACTTTTGCGCACTCTGTGTATCTTGAAGTCGAGTTGATTTTGTGAGCCGGAGAGACCCCCCAGTTTTTACAGTTCAGAACCTTTACAAATGCTCCTTTGGCCCTTTGCCTGAAGTGCTTACCTACAATCACATAGAGAAGGGGATTAAGGGAGCTGTTGCTATATCCAAGATAAGTAGAGAGCTGAGTGCCTATATCCAGACCATCTATCCACACACAACCAGTGATAATATTAAAATAGTAAAGTGTGTCCAGGAACATACAAATCTGAAATGGCAGCCAGCAGAGAATGAAAACCCCCAGAACAGCGAGCACCAAGATTGTAGCCTTCCTCTCTGTGTTTACTACAGAGCATCTCCTCACCTGTTTGTCACTCAGAATTTTGATGACATGATAAGTACAGTAAGTCACAAGAGGCACTGGAAGAAGGAAGCCCACCACATTGACGGTTATATTGTAACGCAGCCTCCAGCCTTCGTGAGGGTAATCCAGGTAGCATGCCTCTGCCTCTAGATCGGGAAAGAACTGCACTGAGCGAAAGAGCAAGGCAGGAAGGCTGAGCAAGAAGCCTGCAAGCCAAATCGCCACACAAATGGCCTTGGCACTTGAGGTGCCTTTGCGCCTTCCCATGGACACAGGCCTGGTTAGAACTAGGTACCGGTCCAGACTAACCAGCGTGAGGAACAGTACGCTGCAATAGTAGTTCATCCCAATTATGAGGTTGACCACTTGGCACATAGGCTCCCCAAAGGTCCAGTTGAACTTCTGAATGACCGTGATGACCCAGAAAGGAAGGCAGCACATCATGAGGAGGTCAGCAGCAGCCAGGTTTCCCAGATAGATGTCTGCCACAGAACAGGCACCCCTCTGAGTGCAAAACACAGCAAGGACAAAGCCATTACCGAATGCACCCAGAACGCAGATGACGGACATGTAGGCAGGCTGTATGGAATAGACCCAGTCCCAGGCATCAGTGTGGTTACACTCCAGCATCTCTATGTCAGGGAGTGCCAGATCTGCAGTCATATTTAAAATCGTCATAATGGCAGTTCTGTGTTTAACCTATCACACTTTAGTTTTGTGGTTAGCGCAGATTGTGTGTGATTTGGTTTGTCTGTAGTAGGTTAAATGAAATGTCTGCTGAGGTGAGCAGACAGCGAGCTTCCCTTTATCAGAGGGAGGACAAAGACTTGGGTTTTTGCTAATGGATCTCAAAGTGTTTAAATAAACAATGCTGTTATTAACATCAAATGTAGCCAACAGATGGCTGATTTTTCTGCTTGACTTCATACGCGGGTAAGTGCTGAACACAGAGTGCCATGCCACTCTTAGTTGGGGCATAACAAATGAGTGTTAAATGATAAATCAAGGATCCCATGTCCTGTCTTTCCAATAAGTAGAGTTACATCATGGTTTTGTTCATGTCCTTTCTAGAGTAGTCGTTATCAGCCTTTTTATCAACCGCATCTAAAAGCAATCCTCTAAAAGTTAACCATCATTTGTACATTAGTAACGTATTAGATTTCCGCTTTAGTTTTTTATGCCTGCTTACGTTGGCCAAAGCTCTTGAGCCCATCCCTGGATTCAGATGAGTATCCATCCTAAACTGGATGCTTTGCAGAGCTGAGCAGGGGTCACTGATGAAGTGCTGAGGAACGACTATATACACATAAACACTAGGGAATATTTCAAAATGAACATGAAGGAATTAGAAAAAGGATAATTTGATTAACTTAAACAAGATAATTAGAAATGCAAATAAAAAGTCAAAGAAAGTTGTTCAATTACGCAAATGAGACGCAAACTCAATTATCCTGATTGAGTAGCTGGACAAGAGTGCCACACATTGACTGTTCTGTAGGGTGTATGGCCACTCAACACACTGACAGTCAAGGGGCATGAACAAGATCAGACTGTCCAACAGTTCTTGTGGGATCTTCTTCAAATTTATTTTGAAATATACCCTATTTTTTAGCGCAGTGTACATGCATATATACAAACATATATACTATATGGCATAATTGTCCATAGCTTGTTTTTAAAGGTGACTATAATAAGTAAATATTTCTTAAGAATAGTTGGTTTGATTGTGTTATTCATTGAAGTAAAATTAATTTTCTAAAATGTACTTTGAAGTTTTAATGTTCTTATAAAGCTACTACAGCAGACTCTGAGATTATACCAGTAATAAATATTTGATGAATACAGTGCAAATATTCACCATCACCTATTAATGTTTAGTAAAAAATAGTATCATATAATAGAAAAGCAGGTCACACTTCCATTCAAAATGTTGTTATACTGTAAATGTATACAGTGTGTTAGCTTTCAGAAATATTAACTTCTAACTGTTTGGAACATTATATTCCAGACATTTCTAGGGACAACACACACGTTTTTTTTTTCCTTCAAAAAGCTACAAGACCAATGATTTAAAAAAAACAAACACATGTCCTTTAATAAAAGCAAAAGAAACAGATGGTTAGTTGAATTCATGCCACATGTCCCCTCCCACACACCCAAAATGGTATAGTCTTGTTATTCCTAAGCGAGAAGCTTGTGGTCATGTGTGGGTGATCTACTCACCAGCGGTTGCTTAGACAACATGTCTCGCCAGCAGGCTTTGGGGAAACACAAGCCACACCAGTCTTTCCACAGCTGGAGAGACTGTGACACATTATTTAATTTTACCCACCCATTATCTTCTGGAGAATCCCTTCACAGCCTTAGATTAACATTTTCTGCTCACTACATTTTCTGAATGTATAATTCTAAAATGTACATCTTTTTACAATGCAGAGTATGACATTAGACAATATTACTGATATTATCTGGAATTACATCTCTGTTATCCTCTGTTCTCTGGTAACATGCACTGATAACCCAACTGATAACATTGAACCACTGTTTGACGCATGTCCACAAGACGCAAGACCACATGTATAAGCAGATTAGAAACACAATACATAATTTACACAGTAAATATATGTACACAGTAACAATAACTACTTTTAAGGTGCTATCATAATCATTGTAATACTGTATTATTTAAAAATTCTGAATTCACTACCAGGAAGTTTTTCTTACATGAACTAAATAGAAACAATAGAAAATGTGCTTAAAAAGCATGATGCCACAACTAAGAAATACGTGTTTATTTATTTATTAAATGAAACTGCATCACTATATGCAGGGTTATGTTTGATATTGAGTTTATGTTTATGCTTTGTACTGGACACAAGGTGGGACTCTTTACAGGGTGCCAATCTAATGTATAAAGTACCCAGAGGAAACCCACACAGGTAAAAATAATATAAGACAAACCACACAGATTAGTCAAAGAATTTATCATTTAAAGCTTTAAAAATGAACAATTCTTGCAGCGCGCCCTCTTAAACACGTCTCTTAATCTGCTCTTAGCCTTTCTGGGCCTAAATGTGCTTATGTTGTCACCATGCCAGTTTTGTTGTGGAGAGTACTGTGTGGTTGACTTTGAGGCTTTTTTGGAGTCGTTTAGGGTGCACTTGCACATAGCCTTCTCATATGTGAACTGTGGTAGCATAGCAGTTAAGATACTGGACTATGGGCCATAGGTTGCATGCAGGGTGCAAATCCCACCTCTGCCAATATGGCACGGTTAGGTCCTTAAGCAAGACCCTTAATTCACAATCGCTTGGATTGTAAGACGTTATCAATTGGAAGATGTTGTGGGTGAGAGCGTCTGCTAAACGAAATGTATATGTAAATATGCCTTGTAGGTTTATTGATTAGGCAATGCTGTGATTTTATTTTCTTTTTAGGCTACTTGTGCTGCGTGTGGTGATCCCTGCTCAGGCATGGTTAGAGATGGCACTACATGCCTACTGTGGCAGAGTCCAGTTGAATTGTG
Organism: Parotocinclus maculicauda; assembly: GCA_034780255.1. Taxonomy (NCBI): domain Eukaryota; kingdom Metazoa; phylum Chordata; class Actinopteri; order Siluriformes; family Loricariidae; genus Parotocinclus; species Parotocinclus maculicauda. The sequence goes on from JAUZSU010123233.1 coordinate 10,167, forward strand.
CTCGAGCCCACATCTTCAAGTGGTCCTGAGCATGGTTCAGTATACTGCACGTGTGTGTGGTACGGAGCGATCAGACTAATTAAACAAACTACACTTTGGGGTTCAAACGTGCTTGGGCATGGTTGCCTAGTGTGAGTATAGCCTTATTGTTACCTGTGATTGAACTGACAGTGACTCAGTTAAGTACAGATCTTCATCTTCTATGTGTTTTTGCTTGTGTTTTCTTTGTATTCATTAAACTGATCTTTTGTAGAATAATAATTTCAGTTTGTGTATTCTCTCTGGGGGTTAGCATCTCTGAAGTGTCTATGTTGGACTTCCACTAGGGGTGGTTACTCTCTTATATTCTATTTTGCTGGTTAGGCTCTAGCCCCTGTGGCTGTGAAATACAGTATGAATACAGATTAAATGAGTATGGAAAATGAGTGCAAACTACAATTTGACTTATTTTTATAAATGTTATAACAACAAAAGGTTCTTGGTAGAGCTCTCAAATGAGATTTTATAAGCAAAATTAATTTGGGTGTATTAAATCTAATAAACTTAATGTCCTTGTGTAATCTTTAGCGATGACAATGATTTCCGAGTGGAGGACTGGAGATCCGTTACTTTCTTTCTGAAGTTTTTGCCAACTATAACATAGAGGATGGGATTGAGTACGCTGTTGCTCAGAGCTAGGTATGTGAATATCTGGTTACATATTTCAAGGCATGCTTCAAGTGTGCATCCATTTAGTACATCCAATCTCATTAGGATATCTAGAAGGGTTACCACATGAAAAGGAATCCAGCAGAGCAGAAAAGCTGCCAGAACCGCCAACACAAGCACAGTGGCTTTCCTCTCCTTATGAACAGTGCTGAACCTGTCCATTATCTGCCAGTGCAGGGCCTCTATGATCTTGCAGGTGCAGTAGGATATGATAGCTACAGGCAAGATAAAACCAAGCAGGATAAGTAAAATGTCACAGGCCAGTTCAGTTTCTATGCTTGGATAGCTCAGTATGCACGCATTGACAGAGTACTCCACGATGTACTTTGCTTCCCTGAATTTCAATGTTGGGATGCTCAGGAGGATTCCAAGAACCCACACTGCCAAGCAACTGATCTTTGCATACCAGGGTCGTCTCATCCTTCCGTAAGTCATAACATGTGCCAGAGCCACGTAACGGTCTGCACTGACCAGCACCAAGAAGTAAATGCTGCAGTACATGTTCATTTGAATTCCTGTGTTGACCAGGCGGCACATCAGCGAGCCAAACTCCCACTCGAATCCGTTAGCCACGTTAATGGCCCAGAAAGGCAGGCATCACATCAGGAGTAGATCAGCTGCAGCCAGGTTACCTAGGTATATCTCGGCTACTGTGCACGTGGTCTTGTGTAGACAATAGACAAGCAGGACAAAGACATTTCCCAAGATTCCTAGCACACAGATGACAATCATATACACTGGCTGCATTGTGTACACCCAATCCCACACCTCTGAGTCCGGACACTGACTATGATTTGTGAGATTTGTGGCAAAGGTTGGAGATGTTGTTCCTGGGATTTCTGGCTCCATTTGGCGGCTGTTGAGAGAGTGTATTATTTTTAGTCCTTGTTTAAGAGATTTGGTATAAAGTCTTAGCTAATACAATGCCTTAATGCTGTTATGCATTTGGTAACCCCCTCTTATCATACTCTATCATGTTCAGATACTTGATAAAACAGGAAGTTAAAAGGAAGGATGTGTGGATACTCTATATACACATACATCCGAAGAGTAGACGTTTTAGCGTCCCATTTTACGACTTCATATCCTAGTGAGGGTCACAGGGCAGGTTCTGCAGCCTAACCTGTAATTCACTGGTCACAGTGCCAGTCAATAACAGTGTTCCATAAACACCACCCGACCTTCAGGTTGCATGATTCACCTGGGATTCAAACCCAAGTCCACTGGAGCTGCAGCTGGCGCATAACACTAAACCACCTAAAGTTCTGATTTTGCCTTATTCAAGTAGTAAATACAAACTTATCAAGTTAAACATAATGATATGAGACAGACAAAAATAAAATGTAATCATGCACTTTGACACATTGTGCTGCTGTTAAAAAGGAACAGTCTCAGTTATTGATTAAATAAAAAATCAGTTCAGCACAGAACTTGAGTCAAATATAATATGACACTGAGCTGTAGATAAACAGCTTGATTAAAGAACAAATACAGTTAATACAGTCAGTTTATAGATATCAAACAACTATTTGACTACAAATTTAGACACAAATAATGTATTATGTAAACAACAGCCAACAGAAGGCTTACACAGTTTAATCTGCATAATTATATTGTAATTCTTGTTCAATTTTCAAATGTATGTGCTCTTTTTTATAAAAAAAAAACATGCAAAGAATCATATGTCTTCTCTAGATCTACTGTTCATAGAGCTATGGGGCATGCAAAACCTGTACAAACCTTATCTGGATGGGTCTCTTAAAAATATCCAGATGTGCTGTTTTCCTCTCCCGAATGTTTTGCCACTTTTCCTTCTGCTCTACTGTGCACACCACATGGCCTGACTTCTTTAAACACGGGAAATTGCTTATTACAGTGATGTCATAAACGTCCTCCTCCCTCCTCTTCTGTTTTCACGATTCACATATTCCAGGATGAAGGAGTGGGGATTTAGTGTTTCTAAATGTAAAAGACTGTCTGAATATGAACGCTTTCTGTATTTTATGACTGCTTAGTTTGAAAGGTGGAATCTCAGTGTAGTGTGTTCAGATATCCACCAACGTACCAGCTGTTAGATGCATTTTTGTGAACTAAATAAAAAAAGCTGTTTTGAATTGGTAAACTTGTATAAACATTTAACTGTGAAGTAAGGAAATGATGCGCATGTGCAAACAATAATTAATAGATTTTAAATATATTTTATATTAAAAGCTTTAGTGTTAGGGAATGAACAGTTGGATCACATAGCATGTGCGTTTATTAATACTGTTTAGAGAATATGTTTGTCTTAGCATTAGTGCTAATGGCAAAAGGAACAAGGTGAGACTGGTGGGATGCGTCCCACCCAATATAGGCGCTTTGTACTGTGAGCATTAGGTTTTATGAAACTAGATGTTGACTGGACAGTACCATAGTCATACAGAACTTTATATACTTTGCACACAGTGCATTATTTGAAACCATAATATTAAGTAAAAGAGTATAATATTAATTACAATACAGTAATTTTTCTATTTGTATCTTTTAACAAATTTGAAACACATTTGGCGAAAAAATTTAAGGAATGTTTACTGCCTTCAAGGATTCACTGTTACTGTCATTTTTTAAATTTATTGGATGCGTATGAAAGATTTTATTCCCTGTTATAATTCTTAAGACTTGATGTTGAAGTGAAGGGATGCTGATTGGCTGTTCCTTAAATGGTCTCTTGGTCTTTAAATGAACCCTTTCGTAAACAATTCACATGATCCCTTTTCACTGGATGTTTTTTTAATTGGCACACTTTTTCATTATACAGGGTCAAAAGTAGGGGTGTAACAGATCACAAATCTCAAGTGTTACGGTTTTTGAGTCACAGATCGGATAATTTTTTGGATCAGCATAAAAAAAAGACAAGACTTGATCTTGATCTGGCACAATCTTCGTACTGAAGTGTACACGATGGTATTTTGCAGCATTTGCTCAAGCACGTTCACCATATTTTTAAACCCTTTGTTTTCCACCATGGAGTATGGCCTCGTTTGCAGCTACAGTGGGTATGGAAAGTATTCAGACCCCTTAAATTTTTTCACTTTTTGTGTCATTGCAGCCATTTGCTAAAATCAAAAGTTATTTTTATTTCTCATTAATGTACACACAGCATCCCATCTTGACAGAAAAAAATACATTTTAATAAATATTTTTTAAAATTTATTTTTAAATGAGTATTATAAATAGTCATAAGTATTCAGACCCTTTGCTGTGACACTGTAGTGTTTTGTCAACTGATCCGCCGTTCACTTGTGTACCGATCCGTGGGGTGTGATTTGTTTGGATCATGGATTATTCGAGGCCCATTACACCACTAGTCAAAAGTCACTGGACACGTGTTTATTTCAGAAACAAAATGGAGAATGACCTATCGAGTAATGGATGAGGGGTCCTATATTTAAGTCTATGTTTGGAACATGGCCACCATATTATATCAAGGGCAAGTTTTTCCATCGGGATGGTTGTCATGTAGCATATCAAAGAAGATGCTGCTGCAATCAGCTTTGCAATATCTTTGCAACAACAACTGGGAACGTTGCCTGTGATGTACAGCTATTTGACATGTGCTGTCTCTGGTGCTGAACACAGAGCTGATGTCTGAAATGCTGTCACAAGGCTCCATGATGTGCTGCTGAAGGTGGTGTTTGTTTGAGGTAAAAGTTGAGTGGTTTGAGGTTGGGTGATCTGGGTGGCCATTCCACAGCCACTGACAAACACCTGTTCTGTAGTGTGGAGACCCATTCTGTTGGAAATTGTCAATTAACATTGATCATTTACTGTCTGGTCGATAAAAAGCAGTCCGATTACACTGGTGCCCTCTAGTCCACACAACACTATAACCTTCACATCATTCATAACTTTGGTGTCAGCTATCTAGTGAGGGTTTTTTTTCACTCCAGTACCTTAAGTTCTGGTGGTTTACCTCGCAACTGACATAAAAATTGGCCTTGTGACTGAACAGAATGCCCCGTGTGTGTATGCGGGATCTCATTGTTGTTGGTCCTAACATCCAGATGCAGAAAACAACACATCTATTAGGGTCATCCTCTGACAGTTTTTGCTGCAGTTGAATCTTGAAGGGGTACCATTTATTGGTTGACTGGCTAACACCACATTCTGCTGTGGAACATTGCGTGCTGCATCGTAAATTTTTCACACATGCTGCCAAAATCATTGTTTCTTCGTCTATAGTGGCCTTCGGACAAACACTACATGGCTTGTTGTCCACAGTTCTGGTTACTTGGAATTTGCCTATGAAGAATGCAACAGTGCTGTATGAAATTGGCGGTCTTTCTGGGTTTAGGTTGTTACAATCTGTGGCTATGATATGGCAGTTGCGTTTCACAGACATCAGAATTACCTCTTTTTTAGTCTATTCCATCCACAGTCGATTTCTGAGACAATTTTAGTCATGTTCCGGACATGAAATAAAAGGGTGTCTTGCAATTTTTGTGACCCACCTTATACTCATCATTGTTTCATTGTAAAGTGCAAGTGGCAAGCCTGGAGTCAATGGCCATGCCTTGTATGGTTACATTACTATTTAAGTTGAAACATCAAACACCCTAAAATGCTTTGAAAGACTCATGCAAAACGTATGTCTATATTTTCTAACGGTGTATTCTTCTTAATCTCATTATAATATATCTCTTATCATTGATCTTTTGTTTTCTTGAATTTAATGCTTTCCAAATGTCACGTTGCAAGTGCTTTGTAACAGAAAGTTGCAACAACCTAGATCACCGATTCTAATTCAGATTCTAAAATCTGACTCATTATTTCTAGTGTCCTGTAAATCATTTCTGTCTTTTTCCATTGTCCTAACTGTAAAGCTTATTAAGCAGTTTTTCAACCAGTGTGCTATTTTATGAAAACTTTAAAAGATTGTCGGCACTAAAACTAGTCTCCACTCATTTATTGTGTGGCTATGATGACTGTAATTCTACAATGTACTTTCCAAAAACATTTTTGAGATCTTTTCACTGACTTCCTGTAGAAAACATCTAATTTAATTTTTTTTCCTTCCAGGCCTCAAGTGCCTCTCCTCCATATTATCTACAGTACATTCCTTGGTTTGGTACACCCACATGCTAGCTCAGGTCTTGAGGGTCTAGACTCCTTTTTGGAGATTGTTGCATGCTTGCAAAAAGTGGCATCCTGCTGCTTTAGTGTTTTGGCTTCTTAGTGGGGAAATCAGTTTCTCTGTCCATAAACATGCAAGTGATTCTGTATTAAACAATTAAATTCATAAAACAATACACATCCTCTTAAATGCTTTGCATGTTGTATTGATAATATTAGATTCTGTCATGAATACTATTTCTTCAAGTGTGTTGTGGAGATGATTAAAATTATTACTGATGATAATGATGATGATTAGTGCTTAAGGGTTCAACGGTGGCAGTGTGGCCAGATTTGTAAACATAACCTTCTAATTAGTCATCCATTTAATTAAACACACCTATTTAAATTTTTATGCCAGGGTCAGAAATGCAATACATGCTCTAGTATTCATTAGAACACCTTAGAACAAACCTTTTAAAGGGTGTTGACACTTAATTTAGGAAGTGCTTGAGTGTGGGGGATAGCAGGACTCTGGCTATCTGCAGCGCGGACGACTTTGTAGTATTAGACGGTTAATAGTTTAACTTAAAAATACACCCCTTGCTTCATAAATGGTATAATCCAAGTGATGGTCTTGTGGCTCACAGGCACAACATTAATGGAAGTTTCTTCATATGTCTTGGTGTCTTTCCAGTCACAGTGTTTCCTTTACCCAAACAGTCAGATGTTATTCCTTCACAAGTGTGGAATAAACATAAAAACCCAAAGGGGTTACATTTATATTGTATGCCATTGTAATAAGTAATTTATTATGGGGAGAAGCAAGTCCCCAAAAGAAAATTTACATTAAAAAAAAAGACCGGCAACTCTGCTTTTAAGAATAATATCACCAAAATATTTTGTAGCATTAATAAGCTACAGTAGTGCCTGCATTATATCCCCTTAGTGATAGAAATGATATTGATAGACTTTAATATTGAAGGTTAAATCTTCAGTTCTCCATCCTGTAGTGAGAGCTAACGATATAATATTGGGAGTTTGCATAGATGGGTTTGACTATACGTGCAGTAACCTACCTAAAGGTCCCTTTTTCATAGTTAAGTCAATGACCTATCTAGATATAAACTTTTACTTTGTAAATGCTTTGGCGATAATGTACCTTTAACATTCATGCCAGGAAAGTCTTTTAAAACTGAACTATAAGCTCCACAAGTCTTAAGGTTAAAACAAGGTCAAAAGGTGATACCTTAAGTCCAGTACGTTGTTAAGTGGAGCCTCCAAAGTAGACCTTGTAGTAGAACCTGTTTGTCCAGTACATCCCATATATACTTTATCAGATAAAAATCCAGGGAATTTGATGGGCGAGTCATATGGAACTTATTCACTTAACTAATATGCACAGATTATTATCAGCTTGTTTCGTCAACTATCTCTTACATTTCGTAGGTTTTTTCAATGGACATACTAAATGCTTCTGAACTATTTTTTTTTCATTTTTTTTCATTTTTTATTTTTTAACAATATGTTTATTGTTTTCCCTTTTTTTTAGGCAATTGTACAAAAGTTACATATAACAGGTATTTCACATACAATGATTCTTTCCGGTGGAACGTAGGAGGACAGCTCCTTTAACCACTGTGAGAGTTTGGGAGGCTTGGATGATTTCCAATTGATAGTGATACACTTTTTGGCAGCCAGCAATGCCATCTTAATGAATCTAAGGTTCACTCCTTTTTGATTTTGTAGTACTGAGTCATCTCCTAGCAAAATAAGTCTGGGTAGTGGGGTAATATCCACTTCCACAACCTCTGAGATAACATTTAAAACTGCCCTCCAATATTCCTCCAAATCTGGACAGGCCCACAGCATATGTAAAAGGGTTCCGACCTCCACTTTACATC
>JAUZSU010123243.1:0-17867 GCA_034780255.1 Parotocinclus maculicauda
TCTCTCTCTCTCTCTCTCTCTCTCTCTCTCTCTCTCTCTCTCTCTCTTTCTCTCATGTCGCTGAGTTGTGTTGTTGGAGAATATAATACAGTGTTGTGTAGATGTTTTTGCTCTAAACACACACACCTTCTCGCTCCACCCATCATCCGATTTTAAAAAATGCCTCACCTCAATGAGCTTAACAGAACAACAAACACACACACACACACACGCACACACACACACACACACACACATATCTCAAGGTGTTCTGGCATGTCTGACTGAACACACACACACACACACATCATGTATTACCATCTTTAAGAGTACTTTCCATTCACACACACACACACACACACACACACACTTGTGTATTACTGTAGCTAAATGACACTCTGTCTACCCTAATCTAAACAGGATTAACTTTAATCTTGTTATACACTTAAAATCTAATCTTAACCTAACCTTAATCCTAACCTCAATCTCAGCATGCTTAAACTTAATCCTAACCATAATCCAAATACTTTAATCCTCACCTTAATCCAAATACAACTGACCCTAATTCGAACCCTTATTATTAATTTGGGAAGCCCTGATCCGGGTCCAAACCTTGATCTGAGTAAACAGGAAACAAATCTTTATTTAAAAAAGCATCTAGTCATGACCTTCATCTTACCCTGAATGTAACTAATCCCAATCCTAAACTCCATCTCAGTGCAGACAGTTTGTACTTTATATATAATAAAAAATGTAATGCTTATATAAAATAGTATTTAATCTCCCAGCACAAAAAAGAGTCGCCTCGTGTGTTTACGGTGGTAGTAACTTCAGGCTCCTGCAGATGGCGTCGCACGAAGATGACTGAGTTAAAAGTAGCTGCTGTGGGAGTCAGATTGAGAAGAGGTGGTACAGTGAAGTGAACGTCTCATTCGTTGTGTGGAAAACGATGTTACTGTTTGGCGAAAAGGAGCGATTGTATTTCGGTGTGCCAAAGGGCATAGTATGAAGGAAGTAGCTGTACGTTTATCCAAAAAAATTTGGCGTCGAAATTGTGGCCAAAAGATGAAACTGACAGACAGGGACCGATTGTTTCAAGTCAATGCAGGTCCTTATCAACCAAAAAATAGGGAGCAGCATACCATGAACATACGGAGTAGAGTTTCCCGGTTACAGTGGGGGAAAAGACACAAAAGTTGGACTGTTCAGCACTGGAAGGCCAATCCTTTGCATATTTATTACCCAAAACAACGAAAGAGGCGTTCGCTGCACTGTACCACCTCTTCTCAATCTGTGAATTACACCCCACGGATATTTATGGCCCAGTTATCCTCGTGCGACGCCATCTTCTGGAGCCTGACGTTACTACAACCTCAAACATTCAAGGTGACTTGTTTTTTTTTGGTCTGGGGAGCTTCTGTAAAATCATTTGATTTAAAGTAACACAATTTTTTTTTACACAGTGAGACCGTCACACCGAGAGCAGTTATTTAAATTCCCATCTCTTTAAGTGTCACAGAGAGATTTCCATGTTTTTCACGTCAACTTGACGCTTAAGACAAAAGCCGAGATAAGTACAGGAAGCTCTAGTTTGTGTTTGATAAACAGTCAAACTGTTCCGTAAAGTCACTTTATTCTCTAAATATTACAACTTTATCCTTCAAATATCGCAACTTTATTCTGTGTGTTTGGTCGCAGTACCTCACCGCTTTATCACCATCATTCTCTAGCCTTTCAGCTTTATTCCAACACATATTTTAGGCCAGATTTTTTTAATTGTTTGTTCCTCGGATGTTCCTACTTAAAAATTTACTGAGGAGGGAGGGAAAAAAATACAAATAAATCTTTATTTTTTTAGCATTTTTCAATTTCTCGAGGACTATGTGGAATCAATACAAGAAAGGAGGAAGAAATAAAAATAATTTTTTATTTAAAAATGATTTATTTAACCTACAATTAAATTAAAGTGAATCTGGAAAAAAATTAAATGGACATAAGAAAACCGTTGGTTTTCCACCGGAGGGCGGAAAAAGCTAAAAAATAATTACTTTTTTTTTGGAATTTCAACCATTGCTGCTGAAAAAAAACATTTTTTGTATTCTTCAAATATGATCACCCGCGGATCCCCGAAACAAGCAATAAAAAAAGTCTGGCCTATTCCAGAGAGCAGGTGCCTAGCGGGCGGCACAGGGCACCTGACGAGAACAACCCTAGACAGGCGCCAATCTTTCATAGGGCACACACACTCAAACACAAGGGACACTTTGGAGACACCAATTAACCTACCACACATTATCCCCCTTTCAAATTGGGTTCCTTGATATATTCTGGCCACAATAAAAGAGAAAAGCATCTAGTGTGTGTATATACAGTAACAAATATTCTATGGCAAAAGACTAATCTAAAGTTCCCCATGACTCTGGTTTGAACTGATGTCAACAAATTATTTAGTAAAAGGTCAGGTTCAAATCTTTATCTGTGCAGGTGCTCAAAGGCACCTGTGGACACACTATTTTATCTAAAAAAAATGCATATATTTTGTATGTTTGCTCAGTGCTGGCTTCTCGGGAATACAATAATTTGTCAATTAAATTAAATTAAATTAACCACAGACAAACATACATTAGATATACAGTCCTGTATCAAAAGCCTTAGGCCACCCCTAGATTGGATATAGGACAATCCATAGCTAGCTTAACTATACAAGCTGCATGGTTTTCTGGCTCTCATAGCCTTGTTAACTTGTTAGCTTATTCTTTTGACCATGAACGATGATCAACGTATTTGAAATTTAACAGCAGCATAATTTAACAGCAAATAAATAATTTAATCATATAGCCGACAAGTGAATAATAAAAAAAAGTCTGTAATGCAATTACATTACCTGTTGAGAAAAATACTGCTGACATCATCATGGGTGATTGGTGGCTTCTTGGAGCTGGCGGCCATGCGGAGCGGCCGAAGGAAATTGTTGACGAGAATGTGGAGCTGCTGGACATACTCAGCTTCAGCCTCCAGCATGCTGAAAACGACTTGGTTTCTTTTTCTCATACTCTCTGCATGCGGGGAGCGAATGTAGTCCTGGATGATGGTCTTCCACTTCCGTCGGCACATCCAACCTCTCAAGAAGCTCTGTACCTGAAAAAAAACATCACCATCAAGGATCTATTAGCAAATTTACAACTGTGATTTTCAACTACTTTGTTATTTCTATTCATAGCGTTATATACACTGCTCACAATTATTACAACATTATTTTAAAATGAATAGGAAGACGATAAGACAAGATCTGCTGGACAATCTGATCCTGTCCATGCCATATCACTGTCATTGTGTTTTTGCAGTTTTGGCTGATCAGACACTCTACTGAACAGTCAATATGGGGCACACTCGTCCAGTTTAACATTCTTCTGTTCACCCCTATGAACATAACACTTGCTACACCAACCAAGCAATGGTTAAATTCATGTAGATCAATTATTTTTCTCAATCTTATGTTTGTTGTAAACGTTAACTGAAGCTCTTGCATAGGATCTGCAGGGTGCTACTTCTACATCATAAGCTGATTGGTAAATCTGCAGCTGCTGTACCTAACATGTAGGCAGGTGTTCCTAATACAGTGCTTGTTTTGTGAAAGAATATCTTGAATTTAAACAATAGAGCATGAGAGGGAGTGCATTATCATGAATAATACCACAGCAGATATTTAGACACTGAGTTATTCACAGTAACACATAGCCTTGAGGGTTCTATGGCTTAAATGTAAGATATGCTGGCACATAACTAGCTTTTGTACAACAGTTTTATATAACATTTTTACAACAAAAAAAGAACCAAAATAAAATAAAAACAGCCCTGAATGAAAGCCCTTTAACACTGACAGTACCTTCTGGCAAATAGTTCACAATAAATTATTTGTTTCTACTCAAAGCTACGCAATTCCCTGCTCTCCTCTATGCTACAAAAATGCTTATATAGTCAATCCTTGACACTGGTCCGCTTTGGTTCTCGATTTGATTCTTGACGCATTTTAACAAGAAAAAATTGTCCTGCCATTCGAAATACTGGAGCACATCTTAATCTCAGTTCAGTACAGTTTCTTACATATACATGGGTCCTTAGAAGGATAGTGACAACAACCAACCAAATAGGAGAAAGATGATCATGTATTTTATCTTATTATTATTTTTATCTCTATGTATACAGGGTGCCTATGTAAAGTCAAGATTAAAGTAATGTATTACTCACCGGTCAACATACATGACAGGCTGTTTTTAAGATTTATATGATGCACAGGTTTTATCTGCATTAAATCGATTCAATTTGAGCCAAAGGGGGACTTGACAAATATCAGTGCAGGTAATCTTAAAGACTTACTTTATATACACACTGTATTTTTCATTAGACAACTCTTTATTAATAAAAAATAATTAAACATACAGGGTGTTCTGGAACTGATGAATTCAATTTACATTGCTTATTAATAGATCATGTTTTTTGGTACCACTGTACAGCACAATTAAACTACAATTGCAAATAAGTAAAAAAAAGACTACAATTAAAAACTAAATTCATTAAGAATTAAACAATATTTGTTTAATTATAGTTTTATAATTATGAGGGTTATTTCACTACTTGTTTGTGTGCACAAAGTTTGTCGTTACTTGGCAACGTAAAAAAAAATTGTGAGCAGTGTACTTCTTTTGTGTTCACACTGTAAGCAAACTTTAAAGGGCCTCCTGATTCTCATTCTGTTGATGCACACGAGACTTTATACCACCTGTTGTTCACAACACAACTCCTTCAGAACTCAATCCCCAGCTGTTTAACACTGAATTGTGAGTAGTACAATCATCTTAAATGTTTTTGTTGTTTGGTTCTGCTCCATTTCTTAGAGCAACTGAGAAGAGAGAAAAACCTGATATGAAACACCAAGGACAGGCATGGAGGAGGAATTATATTAATCAAAATCCCTTGCATATCCAAGAGGGTTACATAAATAAGGATGCTGTCATAAACATTGCTGATGAATCCACATAGGTGAAACAGGCAATCAGCTTGGGCAGAACTTTGGCGAGAGTGACAAATCGAGGGGTCAACTAGGGGCCAATTATTCAAGAACACTGCAGCCAGCTCCCTTCCCTGGCTAATGCTCCGAGCTTTCGTTATGTCATCTTCCCATCGCCCAGAAGAACTCCTGAACCAAACATAACTGGATACAAATCTTAAAGGGGAGACTACTGAAAGAGCAAGCATTTCCAAGGATGACGAACCTTTAAGTTCATCACCAAACCAAGAGGCCATTAGTTCTACCACCGTTGCTCCACCACCATATGCTAGAGTCTAGCTTTAGTGGCATCGCAAAAATAGGCACAAATTTGTTTTCAAACCTTCTTTCAAGTACATTACAATGACAGGAGATAACTACCAGCAGTGCTAGCTTGAGGTCTGGCCCCAGTGCTGGGAAATGTGTCTGACTGTCTAAAGAGTGGCATTGTAAGCACCTCAAATGGCTGACATTTTGGTACAACTGCTGGTTGGCAGAAACTTTAGTGATTAACATTTCCACATTGAACACAGCTTCCGGGCACTTCCTTTGTGCTGACCATGTCATAAAGAATTCTGAATACAGCTTGGGAGGGAGTTTGTTGGTGCATATGGTTGGACAGAGGAGAATTCCTAATTCTAATAAATAGAAGGCATTGTGACAACTTATAGCATATTGATTTAACCACACATGACAAACGTCTGCGACAGATTAGATGGAAACTGGTGACAGCAAACGAAATATTAAGCCCACAAAACTAGATCAGACCATCTCTGAAATGGTGAGGTTTGTGAGGTGCTCTTGGTCTGCTGTAGTGCAACAATGAGCAAAGAAAGAACAAACTGATTACATGGTATCGGATATTTACCAGATCGGATGTGCTGGAACAAAAAAGCTATTCATGTCAACTCCAACTTGCCATACACTGCTTAAAGGATAACATCTGGTTACCAAGCTAACATCCTATTAGCAGTCCTTAAAAAGCTATGCATTGACTAGTTAGGCACATGGAGGAACAACAGAATATAGGACAGGTGGTCATAAAGTTTTGTCTCACTGGTGTATATTGTTACACTGGTGATAATGTTTTGTCAAGAAAAGATGTTAACTTCAACTAAATCTGGAACACAGTAATAATATAATGTCTATATGAAACACTGTCCAGACCTATTAATTCATTAACTTTCTTATCCCTTTAATAATGTTTGAAACGGGTGCCAGTGCCTAGCTAACAGCACAGGAACAGTCAGAAACAACACAGACTCAGACACAAGCAGCACTTTAGAGACATCAGTTGACCTAAGACACATGCTTGTAGACTGTGGGAGGAAACCAGAGTACTCAGAGTACTTCTTTCTGTGGGGCGACAGTGCTACCCACCAAGCCACCAGGCCACCCATCAAATGTCCAAGTGTCTTTAAAAAGGTTATTATGAGCAGAAATATAATAATACAGTATAAAAAGATAAACATGGATTCTGAAAACTGACCCTTCTGTTAATATAAAAGTTTATATGTTTATTTTCTTATGTTATTTCCAATTGACTTTGTTAGTTTGTCTCACTCAACTGCTGTCACAGACTAATATTGATTCAATGAAACTTCACTCTCTCTCCCTATTGCTGTAACATTAACATAGTTCTTAATAGTGTATAATGAATAGCAAAAAGTCATTACCTTCTTGATCTTCTTGATTTCAGAATCATCTTCACTCTGGGGTGTGGTAGGGCTGGACTGTATCTTCTCATTATCTTTAAGCAAACCAGCAATCTACAAAATAAAGTCGCTGTTATTGTTTAGTTAAATACCTAAACACACTGAGAGTCATATACAGGACAGGGTACAATAATATCAAGCACAAAACCATTCACAGATGTAAACATTTATCTGTGACTCTGAGAGTAATAAGGTCAAAACTTTATGTCATGAGATTTGTTAAACTGAGATTTAAGACAGTGTTGCCACTTGGACAAAGGTTCAAATCAGGAAAAAAGTATAAATAATTAAGTAGCACAGAACATAAAAGCTTCAATTATCAGTATGTATGTATATCCTCGATTGATTTATGTTTAAATCAAATTATGTCTTCAGATAACTATAAATGCTAGTACATTAATCAATTACATTAGGGTTAAAATAAAGCTAAAGGCAACCATCTTGTTGAAATTATAGTAATATTGTGTTTTCTGTTTTAGAATTTGTTCCAGTCCCATGACAAACAATTCATAGCTTATATGGTAGCATTTAGGATGTATTTAAGTTGTTCTTGAGTCAAATTAGGCCTTTGATATTAATATATCTATCTATATGATCTATCTTTTGGTTATTTTGTGCAACCGCTGTTTATTTAAATAATAATTTATTCAATTCATTTTGTTCTGAACGTAACAAGGTGAAATCAAATTTATAAAATGACTACAGGTGACATCCATGACTAACCAGTCAACTAAATATTGGTACAAATCCATAATATAATCTGGAGGCAGATGCAAATTAAGATTAAAAAACCTGGGGTGGAAATAGACAAATGTGTTATGTGACTTTAACATTTAAAATTTTTTAAATGAGCTCTGCCAACATAAAAGGGGGTGGCTGATGCAGTCTGAGGCTGAGAGCTCTCATTTACCATGATACCAACTAAAGGAGTTTATTATTATGTTGCAGAACATGGATGCAACATACACAATAGAGCTTTATCCATGCATATTCAGCAAGCCATTCATGCACAAAGCCAAATTTGCACTTTAATGTAAAATGGCTATTTGATCTGGTGGATGAAGAATACATCAGGCATCACAGCTCTATTGAAAGGCTATTTTTTATGAGAAGAGATTCTAAATAGAGGGCCAAGTAGTCTAAGGATGGCTCCATAATGTGAATCCCCTTTAATCATTATTAAATATACATACAAAGACTAGATACAAGACCTGTATAACATTGAACAACCTTGTTATTGCACATTAAATTAACCTTACCTCAGATTTTAAGCGCTCTATCTCAATCTCTCCATCCTCTATCTGTTGTCGAAGTTGCTTAGCAACTGTTTTCTCTGTCTCTACGATTTGGAGTAGATGGAGGTACTTCTGCATGAGAGTCTCATGCTCTGTGGCCAGGTTTCTGTAACTGAAAGCCCACATACACATGCCAAAATTAACAATCATATTGCTAATATTATGGATTTCTTGACATATAAACACACAGGGAAATGAAAAAGTGTTCCACCAGATATCCAGTATTTTCACATATTTTTCACACTAACTGGTTTCATATCATTATAACAATTAAGACAATAAATAAAATAATAAATAAAATTAAACAGTATGAACCAAGATATTACATGTTTTGTTTGTTCAACTTCACTTTAACTTTATTTTTAATTAGTTTAATTAACTTTGTTAATTAATCGATTTCTGCAACATATTCTAAAATAAGTGGGGACGAAAAAAATTTAGGGCTAGTAATGAATTAAGAAAAACCAACAGATAATCACATGATTTCAAACAGGTAATGTCAATAATTGGTGATTGGTGAATAATTGGTGAGTGTAATAATGACTGGGTACAAAAGCACCATCTAGGAAAAGATGAGCCTTTGATAAGCAAATATGTATAGAGGATCTTCAGAATTTCAATAAATGCATTCAAAAATATTGAAGACATTTACCTTCAGAGAAAGATTGGAAGGAATTTGAATATTTCTTCCTTTACAGTGCATAATATCATCAAACAACTCAAGGAGTCTGGAGGAATTTCAATGCATAAAGAACAAGGTCCCTTGTGATCTCCCTCAGACAGAACTGCACAAAAACGATCATTTGGCAATATCTGATATACCGGGCAAGGGATCACTTTGGCAAACCTTTTTCAAATACAAAAATGCAGATTTACATTCACAAATATTACTTAAATTATTATTCTAGGAAAACGACTCATGTTAATCCTGTGCAGAGGCATATAAGATGGACCATCACAGAGTGGAAATGTGTACTGTATTCTGACCAATCGGCAATCACGTTTTTTCTGTTGGAAGCAAGGTGTTCTGGACCAAAGACAAAAAGAACAGTCCAGACTATTATAAACAACAAGCCCAAAAGGCCAAGGTCCAAAAGGGTCTGACATGGTGTGGGGCTGTGTCACTAAGACAATCAGAGACAAGTTTTTAACAAATGGAAAGTCAGCTAGGTGTAGGAAGGCATTAAGCTATTGTGGGCAATGGGCTGCTGGAAACCTTGGGGGGTTGGGGGGGTCTTTTCATGAAAGTATTTTTTCATGTTTTTTCATATAACAAAAACTTTATTTGTGAACCCAATGTTGTAAAAACAAATTAAATTGTGAGTCGAGTGTGTCGATACACATCTACGAGCAATGTGGAGGCACCCCCTTATCTGGTCATGTGACAGCTGCAGATCCATTTCCTACCCAACGTGCACCGAAGACTCACAATGGAAGGCAACTTTTCAACTCAAGCATCAATCTGCCAGTGGTGAGAATCCAAACCACAGGTACCCAGTGCTGAGTCACACTGTACATGCCGATATGAGCCAGCAGCTTCAGCTAACATTCACACCAGCCATCAGAATGGAAAAATGTGATTATGACCAATACATGATAGTTGGTGCCAGTCCGGCTGAAGGAATTATCTCTACAAGTGCTGATCCCCTTGGAGTTTCACGCACAGAAGTCCAAAAAACTAGATTTTACTCACAATGGTGCACTAAAGAAAAACCGCCAGTGGGCTGCCGGTTTGCAGTAAGAAACATTGATGCGAGAGAGCAACAGAGGATGGCCAGACAGGTTTGGGAGTGACAGCTTTCTCTTGACAGTGCAGCATATTGCCTGTTGCATGACACCAATCATTTTTCTCTGTTGCGCTGCGTGGCAAATGCTGCATTACTCCACTTGTTTCTTTCCCCACAGTGCATCAGGTTTCTGCTACAAAAATAAGTTCATTCTTAAACAAACACTAATCCACAACTGACCTGAGCTGTGCGGTACAGTTCCAGCAGATGTAATTCACCTGAAGGCTAAGACCTGCTCATCATCATCTTGGTGCTTATAAGGAAACTTTAATACATGTTTAATACAACTTTGCTTAATGTTCACAAAACTTTCTGTGGGACTGCGTTATGTACTGTATATGTTATGCTAATCTCAATGTTGGCAATTTTTTATTGAACACTGTAGTGTTCCAGTACTGACTACATAAGCAATACACTGCAGTGTTTCTTATGATGTTACATGCATTCCCATATACTCAATATCAACAATGACTGACACATGGGTAAAATGATGGGTAAAATCTTATCTCACTGTAGAGATGCATGCAATTCACAGACTTTGGGGCAAGCCGAAAAATCAAGCTTACAAGGAAAATCATACTGTGAATAAAGAGGGTACATATCCAATATGTTGATGTTTAAGACACTGGCTACTGCATGTATCAGGTTTGCATGTTTTATGCTGATAAATGATCTGATCAAAATCAGATTTGATGATCATATAAAGCTCAGATGATCTGAATAAAATGTATGGGCTGCTCTATCTTTCTCTCTGTCTCACACACACACACACACACACACACACACACACACACACACACACACACACACACACACACATTTGGTGACAAACTCACTTTTATTTGACTGAATTGAGGCTGATGTGAGACTGAATTTACCTGGCATGTGTTATTGCTGCAACCCATTCATCGCAGTCCTTCACATCTTCAGTGCGGAGCTCAAGAGCTTTCTGATTCTCATGATTGAAGCTGATTGTGAAATAGTACTGAAACATTCACAGAAAAAACATGTATCAGTAAAGGCAAAATAATTGATTAACTGTTTTTTAAATCTTTAAATCTATCAATACCAACATCTATATGAATTGTGAAATGCTTTTTACACCCATCAATAACAGCATCAATTAATATTTGTTGATATCAATATCAATAACAAGTTGTACACCAGAATGAATGGCGCACAAAGCTTTGATGGCTGACCAGACTTCTGATTCAACATTTCTGTTACGCTCATTTTATCATGTACTTGCATACAATAAATAATGACATCCCAACACTGTACATAAAACAAACAAAGGAAAACAACAGTTTGGTAACACTTTTGGGCCACAAACACAATTAATTCATAAAAAAGTAATCATAGCATTCTACCTTAACGTTTGTTTTATCTTAATTGCTACATTAATTAATATATTGCTCTTGGATTAACGCATGCCTGTGACAAACTCACTGTCACATATTAATGATGACTCATTACGTGTATGAACAAACTACTCATTCATGGAATACAGCACAAACTAATGCTATATCATGTCCCTTTATTGTAAAATGTTACCTATATCTACAGGGTGAGCCAAAATTCAAAGGACACTTTTATTTCAGAAACAAAAGGGAAAACATGTGCTGCCAAAACACGGCTGCCATCTTGAAAGCTGCTATTTTTTGTCAATGGCAAGTTTTTCCAATGAGAAGGTGGTCATTTAGCATTTCAAAGAAGACCAGAATTTTCAGATTTTCAATATCTCTTGTGGTTTAAAAGTTATCAACATTGAAAGTTCAAAACTTTTGCTGTTTATCACAGGTAACAGAAGATGAGATTGACAATTCTGATGTCTGGGGTACACAGGTGCTGTATCATAGCCACAGACTTTTACAATTACGGAACGCACTGTGTTGCCCTTATAAATATCTGATAGTGAATAGTAGCATACCTTTATATGGTGGGAAATAGCTGTATATAATTTCAATATATTTTATATAACAGTACCAAAACAGATTGTCTGGCCTTCTTTAGCCTTCATAGGGGACGGAGTCTAGCCTCTATGGTGCTAGTGATCATGGACAGATCATACGCAGGTTGAACTCTCAGGAAATTAATGCTTCTAACCCTCTTCACAGCTGCATTATCTACCTATCAGCAGAGGGTGGTGTGGCCCTCTGTGCAGGCCTTACTGAGTGTGCGATGTCTTTAGAGCAATATTACATCCTCAATTCCAATGAAGTTTGGACGTTGTGTAAGACATAAATAAAAACAGAATACGATGATTTGCAAATCCATTTCAACCCATATTCAATTGAATACACTACAAAGACAAGATATTTAATGATCAACTCGATAAACTTTATTGTTTTTTTGCAAATAATTACTTATTTTGAATTTGATGCCTGCAACACGTTCCAAAGAAGTTGGGGCGAGGGGCATGTTTACCACCTTTCCTTTTAACAACACTCGATATAGGCCACCCATGGAGGATGGGTCCCTTTTTGAGTCTTGGTCCTCCAAAGGTGTCTTCCTTCTACTTTCAGGAAGTTTTTCCTTTACGCTGTCGCCCTAGGCTTGCACAACTTTGATTGGCCTTTTAAGATCATATAAGATTGTAAAGCTGCTTTAAGACAATGCTACATTGTAAAAAGCGCTATATAAATGAATTTGACTTGACTTGAATAGGTGTTTGGGAACTGAGGAGACTAACTGTTGAAGCTTTGTAGGTAGAATTCTTTCCCATTCTTGCTTAATATACAACTTCACTTGCTCAACACTCCGGGGTCTCTGTTGTCGTATTTTGTGCTTTAGAATGTGCCACACATTTTGAATGGGAGACAGGTCTCGACTGCAGACAGGACAGATTAGTACCCACACTCTTTTACTACAAAGCCACGCTGTTACGATAGGGCATCCCGGAGATCTCCCCAGGATCCCTACCGGGTTTTAATGTTCAGAGCCCATAAGGCAGTATCCACAGACAGACAACCAATAAAGGGAAACAAAAAAACATTTATTAAACAAAATTAGCCATGTATAACCAAAAGGGAGAATAGGGGTCACGTGAGAGTCCAGTACGGGCTAATGAGCTGAGAGTCCAGAATCCTGTTGTGGGGTGCCATGGGACCCGAAAATAACCGAGGTGCCGGAGGTCCGCGAACAGCCTGGACGCCAGGAATCCGCAGTGCAGCTTGAGAGCCGAGAGTCCGCAGGAAAGCAGGGTGCCAGGGGTTCGCGGACGAAACAACATCCATGATTTCTAAAATCAATTTGAAATGTGGACTCGTCAGACCACAGGACACTTTTCCACTTTGCATCAGTCCATCTCAGATGAGCTCGGGTTTAGAGAAGCCAGCGGTGTTTCTGGGTGTTGTTTAGATATGACTTTCGCTTTGCATGGTGGAGTTTTAACTTGAACTTATAGATGGGGTACTGAAATGTGTTCACTAACAATGGTTTTCTGAAGTGTTCCTGAGCCCATGTGGTAATATCCATAACAGAATGGTGTCTGTTTTTAATGCAGTGCTCTCTGACAGATCTAAGGTCACGAGCATTCAATGTTTTCGGATTTGCCACTAACTTCTCCAGATTCTCAGAATCTTTTAGTTATATTATGGACTGTAGATGATAAAATCCCTAAATTCCTTGCAACTGCATGATGGGAAACGTTGTTCTTAAACTTTTTGCTCATACAGTTGTTAACAAAGTGGTGAACCTCGGCCCATCCTTGCTTGTATATGACTGAGCTTTTTGGGGATGCTGCCTTTATACCCAATCATGACACTCCCCTGTGAAATGTTCCAAGCAGGTATTTTTTGAGCATTCCTCATACTCTTTTGGAACGTATTGCAGACCTCAAATTCCAAATTAGTAAATATTTGCAAAAGACAATAAAGTTCATTCGTTTGAACATTAAATATCGAGTAGCAGACAAGCTACTGTCTCTGACAAGGTGGGGCAGCATGGTAGATGTCTAACATGTCTAACATGCAGTCTAAAGTGCAGCGTGAGTAAACACAGTGTTTGAAGCTCTAGAAGCACTGCTGTGTCTTATCCACTCATAACAGAACACCACACAATAACACCTGACCATTAGAGAACATAGTAAGAGGGTAAAAACAAAGTATGCAGAGAAACAGATGGACTACTGTCTGTAATTGTAGAACTACAAAGTGCATCTTATTGGTCTTATTTCAATTGAGGGTTACCAATACTCCTTGGTTAAAAACTGTAAAACAATAATAATAATTATTATTATTGTTGTTATTATTATTATTATCATCATTATTATATTTATAATAATGATGATGATAATAATTATTATTATTATAAGAATAATAACTGAGTTGTTATTATTATTGCTGTTGTTGTTATAATTATTATTCATTATAATAATTATTTTAATATTTATTATTTTTAGATGTATTATTCTATTGTACTTTAATATTATTATTATTATGATTATTATTATTATTATTATTATTATTATTAATAATAATAATAATTAAATAATTAAAATTATTATTTTAATGTTTAGTGTCAGAAGCATTCTTAAGAATTGGCACAACCTAATCCCTAAGATTTTTGGAATTATGAATAGCTTTACTTTGGTAATATTTTTTTTCTTTTCTTATGTATTTATACAATTATTTGATATCTTGTTCAACAATTATTCAACACATACTCTCAAAATCTGTACTTTCTAATAATTCATCATAACTTTTACATGTATAAGGCTTTTCTGAAAAAAACTTAACTTTTGATATCCCATAACTATCATCCTAAAACAGTGTTTACAGGGTTACTTTATCTGTGGCGGGTCCTCACAATATCACCACATATCAAGTTTTTATTGTTTTACTATTTAAGAAGTTTAAAATCATATTTGCTTCAGCTGTACTATTTCACACATTTCATCGTTATACCACTCTATTTATCTTTCTCTCTCGCACACACAGACATATATTTATAGAGGGATAAACTGTATTTTATGTGACAGCACACTGTATTCACTGTTGCATTTATACCACAAGAAGGTATTTCAGAAGTGAACAGGGAAGTGAGATGTATGCAGAATCTGTGAAGCAACATGAAATGAAAGAAGTGAAGTTACAAAGAATTCTAATTTCCTTACTGGCATTGTTTGGTTTTACGCTGACCACCCCCTCCATGCTTCCCCCTCACAACATGTCAGCTTACTACCACAAATAAAAATTAATTTTATGGGAAAGACTGCTATGATGGAATGCAACTACAAGACCAACAAAGACAACTTTATTATTAAGAACAGAAAGGCCTTAGCAGCAGTCAATAATAGTAATGCTAAAGTAATGCTAACATGGTTGGTCACTTGAAGTTGTGGGCGATATGAGATAAAACTCACAATATCACAATGTTTTTCCACTGTCATTACAATAACAATACAATACCACAATATACAAAAAATACATATAAAAACACAGAATTAAGAATTAAGAATTAAGTGGGTAAGACAATGATTGAATAATTGGCTATCAAAACGTGCCTCATTCCAGAAAATGTTTTGGATAGCAAATATTTGAACAGAGGAAGTCTTATTTCCATCAATTCTTATTCAAAGATTATCACCTTGTTTAGGGATCTTTACAACCCTGCCTACTTTAAAAGCAGTTATCCTGTCCCCAAATGAAATACTGTAGTAACTAGTTATGGGTTGGAATTAACTCTAGCTAATTAAAGCCTGAATTCAGATGTCTGTTACCAGACAATTAGATTTGATTATTTATCAGGCACTCTACACCAGACAGACTCACAACGGATATTTACATTAACGGCATTTAGCAGAAGCCCTTATCCAGTGTGACTTGATACAGTTCTTTCAATTCAAGTAATTTAAGTAACCCCTAGTCCCTATATGATATGATCCTATAATCCAATCAATTGTGGGAGTTTATTCAAGGACCCAACAGTGGCAGCTTGGCAGAGGTGGGATTTGAACACTGGACCTTCTTATACTTTATGCATCCACACACTGTGCTACCACAGTCCCACTTAGACTATATCATACTATAATAAAATACAGTATATTGTACATGTATTTGGGTCACTTTTGCATGATGTGTAAATGTAGCATTAGAGCGACCAAAATGTGAAGCCGGTAAAGTATCCCAGCCACAATTTAAATGCATGGAAATTCACAACTGAATGCGTGGAAATTGTGCATTTACAAACTTTTTTAATGAAAGTAGCTTCGATTTTCAAATAATTATGCACCATTAAAGCATGATTTTTGCATTGGCCTGTTCAGCCACAATGTAAACCACCATCTGATATATCAACTTTTTCATGTACACTGCTCAAAAACATTTGAGAAAATTTCAAAATGACTACTATTTTAAAAAAGCAAGAACTGCTGGACAATCTGATCCTGTTCCTGCCTCATCACTGTCCAGTTTAACATGCTTCTGTTCACCCCCCATGAATATATCACTTACTGCTCAATCACCATAATTTGATAAATGAGTTTGCATCTAATTTGTGTAATCAAACAACTTTCTTTGGCTTTTCATTTGCTTTTCTGATTATCTTGTTTAATGAAATAAAATAAAATGCTCCTTTTTTAAAAAGGTCTTAATTTTCATTTTGCAATATTCACTAATTTTTGTGTGCAGTGTACTTAAAATGTTCTTGCAGCTAAACGCAGCATTCAGCAAGTAGTCTGCGTGATTTTGTGTGATTGCACTCAGTAGACAAACAGGATTTTTTTTTATACTTTCTCCATTCTAGCCTACTCACCTTTGTATACTCTATCAATAACTTGCTAAGAATTCTATATTCCTTTACAAACACACACACACACACACACACACACACACACACACACAAATACAAAATAATAAAAAATGAATCATATTGGCCTAGACATTATTCTACTTCAGGCAGACATATCCAGGTTCATTATACAAATCTTTATCATACATGCATTGCTGCCTGACCCTGGGCATTCTGTTCTACTGTAGCCTATTAAAGATAGGTTTTTCTTTCTAATATATACAAATGCTCATCAGGAAATCAAAATAATACATTTTTATTTTCTATGGGGTATAAGCCCTGGATTCCCCTTTAAAAACTGGATGCTGTAATTGCATTCATTTACCCCCATTTTCAAGATTTAAGAGATTGTCTGAAAAGGCAAGGCTTGTTGAATACTCCCTTCAGCAGTAATGAGTACATATTAGAAATGTTACAGTAAATCACAACACAATCACGATGCAAAGATGCCACAACTGAAGACAACAAGAGAATTAAAGAGCACGCAATAAAATTAGTACATTTACATCAGTATCCAGAGTGACTTACAGTTGGTACAATCTAGGGTAAGGTTAAGGGTCTTATAGCCTATATTTAAAGAAAGAGACAGTTTGACTGACAAAGAACTGGACCAACCATACCATGTTTTATTACTTTAAGGGTCAAAGGTGCCCTTGTTTGGGCCGTATTTGCTGATAAGTGCTTTGAACAAATGTTCAAGTAATTCAATTGTGTGTGATTACGCAGTTGTGTCCATTGGCCCCTGAACACTCTTGACTCACTGACTCCTTTACAACTGACCCTGACCCATCCAGGACCACTACTTTAACACTGCTATAGTGGCCCCTGATATGAAGTGCTATAGTGGCCCCTGATATGAAGACACAGCATTGGTGAGCATCCAACAAAGGCAACATCTTGAAGCTGACTGAATCTGCACCCATGCTCTCGTCCTGCCAGAAGTAATTCCTTCAGTCTGAACCTGTAACAGTCATCCATGTCTAACCTGAAGCCACATGCATTACCCTTAAACTGCCTGAATCCAAAGCTTTCACCAGGCCTGGACCCACACCCGCAGCCCTGTTCCTGTCTGAAGCCACCACTGTGGTGCTAGTTCTGACTCAGTGGCGATTGCTCTAAGACTGCAAGGGAAGCTCAGCTTCCCCTAAAATGTAAAGAAAATAAGTGATCAAATTTATACTGTTGTGTGTACATGTCATTGACTAAATATGCGCTACAACGCTCTCAACTTTTGTTCAGAATCAGCTTCTTA
>JAUZSU010123254.1:0-17866 GCA_034780255.1 Parotocinclus maculicauda
AGGAGCAAAGAAAGAATTTCATTGTACACGGAAACCTGTTTCTGTACTGTGCATATGACAATAAACTCTTTGAACTTGAACTTGACAGGCCCTGGCTTTTTGAGTTGTTGCTGATAACAGTCTTGATGGCCCAGAGCACAAGGTGTCCATTTTTTTAAAAAACTGTAATATTGATTCCAGTCATCTGACCACTACTTCTCTGAGCCCAGAAAAGTCTACTTCTGGACATGGTTAACATGAGGCTTTTTATTTGCACAGTAAAGATTTAAGTGGCATTTGTGAATTTTTATCAAAGTAATCCCTTGCCCATGTGGTTAGACCAGATATTTTTGAAAGGTGTTTCTTGGTTCAGTGCCATTTGAGGTTCCTTGAATCGTTTAATTATACTATGCACTGTAGAAGGGAAAATATGCAAATCCCAATATGCAAATCAATTCAAGTTGACCAGACAAAGCATGACATATATCAGGTTTGTACTGTCTGCAATTAAATACAAGTCAAAGTAAATGTATAAATCTATGTGTTATGCATTTTCCATACTGCCCCAGCTTTTTCTAAGTTGGAGTAATATGAATTTATATTCTGAGCTCCACAGAACAATAATGTAGTGCAACATAAAATAATTTTCTCTCAGGTATAGAGCAATAAGAATCAGATGATATTGCTGTGCCTATTTAAGAGCTACTTTGGTTCTGTGTGTGCACACTTGCACGTATGTGTGCAAGCGCGCATGTGTGTGTTTGTATGTGTGTGTGTGTAGCTAGGATGAGCGGCTGAGACAGTTGGGATACTGAGTTGCCGGGGGCGACGGAGCTGCTGACAGAGGACACTGTCCCAGAGCTCAGTGTTCTTATAATGAGGCCTTGCACACAAATACACATACACTTGCACAGGCCCAGTGTGTATCCACAGACATGTCTAAGTTATAACTAGTAGATAAGGGTGGAACTTGGGTGTACACTAACTACGGAACATTCCACAACAAAGCAGTGAACACGAATAGCTGCCACTATGTGTCGTTTATTTTCAAATATTTTCGAAGCTGCTGTTATTTTGTACAGCATAGCATCATAAAGTATATACATTGATTCCAGAGTAGTACTGTAACTGCTATGTATCTTAAGCTTATTAATCTTCAACTGCTCAACATCTTTCCAGAATATACACATTTGTGTTTTGAACACCAACTGTGTGAGGCTGAATCAGCAGACATGAAGTTCAGAATATAATTTATTTGCACACAGAATGCAAGATCACACATAATACTGCATTATAAACCAAAATGTTGAAACACAAAAATGCAGGCATCATGAATTGGCCTATGGACCATTCCATACACATCCTACATAGTATCACAATGCCACACATGTGAAAAGAATATTTTGCAGGCATTTGATGTGTGTGTGGGTGGTTGAGTATAAAACAAATTAGTGTGTACCTCACTTATAAGCCCAGTGCATTGATATGCAAACAAAAACAAGCATAACCACACAAAATAAACATTTGAAATGTTAATTAAAGCTAAACAGGTAGACAACAAGGTCAGAGCAGCCAAAGCCTGAGCAAGAAGTTACCCAGGGTTTCAGTTTCAAGCCCACTGCCTAGAGACCAGTACTATACAGAATTACCTTATTCATATGCATACTATTGGAATTCTAAATACTAAAAGGTTAACTAACATACTTAAATATGACATACAGTATTTATAATTTCTACAGACTGAGACATCAGTCGAACAGGTTTTATTTCTTTGGTATCTTTTTAAATAAATGCTATATTTATGCTTCAATGCAAGACTGTGTTCATCTTCATTTAGAAACTCTGCAAACCACATAACATAGAAAGCATGCATCAACACCCACATTAATAGTATTAATAAATAATAGCAAATAGTTGTTTGTTAATCATTTTAACCTCATAACCACCACAGATCTAATCTATGACAGGCATGCATATACAATTGCAAATCCATATAGCTAATTTAGATAAGTAAGTACACACTACTGAGCTAAACCTTATGAAGAAGAGTTATTGCATTAATTTATAGTTTCATGGTCTATAAATACTTTATACTTAATGTCATTCTGTAATAGCACACTGGTTTAATCGTATTGTATTGCCTCATAACTCAGAGATCCCTGATTTGATTCCTAGCCCAGACTCCAACTGCTTGGAGTTTATCTGTTCTCCCATCTGAAATTTTATTTTTTACCTTATTTTATTTCTGACAAAATAATCCACATCATATTCTATTTGCACCTCATATATGAAGAGTGTTCATTACAGTTTTTAATATAATGTCTAACAAATGAGGGTTCATAATTAGGATGGTAAAGATAGTTAGGATCTTATGAGCTGCTTTGCTGAATTAACCCTGTTCTTTGACTAAATTAATATGTAAATAAAAGTAGTTATACAATTATGTTGCTTTTAGTTTTCAAAGCAGTTACATAAAATCTATTTTGTTGTTTGTGGTATCTGAACACATGTACACACACACACAGACACACACACACGTGCACACACACACACACACACCCACACCAAAGGCATTATGCTAATCTGTGCCCCCTGGACTGTCACTGGAGAGTGAAGCTGAACAGCACATGC
The DNA here is from genome assembly GCA_034780255.1 of Parotocinclus maculicauda. Classification (NCBI taxonomy): domain Eukaryota; kingdom Metazoa; phylum Chordata; class Actinopteri; order Siluriformes; family Loricariidae; genus Parotocinclus; species Parotocinclus maculicauda. The sequence goes on from JAUZSU010123254.1 coordinate 2,611, forward strand.
AACTCGCTGGGTCTGTTTGCCTTGGGGCCCTGCTGCCCATTTTGACATAGGATCCCCTGATAGTTTGGATCAGGATGGTGTGTTTAGGTAATCTAGGGTGGAATGAGTAGAGAAGAAGAGGGAAGTAAAAACAGTGAAGTAAAGACAGAAGCAGAGAAAAGGGGATCTAGTTGTTGTTTGAAAGGTACCATCAGAGCACTGAAACTATAGGTGGGGCATACATTTTTGGTTCAAATACAGACATTCATAACTTCATAACTGAAGAAGAACAAAAACAAACAAACGAACAAACAAACAATAGCACAGTACAACAGTGGGCATAAGACCAACAAGAAAACAAAAATAAATATACGTTTAAATAAGCTCAGTTAAGTCATGTAGTACTGTCTTAGGCATTCTACATGTTTTTCAGTTTACATGCTGCTTATTATATGCTTTATTTAAGTTTATTGATTTACTTTGTAGTTCTACACTTACAGACTGTAGTCCATCCGTTTCTCTGCATGCTTTGGTAGTCCCTATTACTTTGCTCTCTACAGGTCAGGACAGGACCACCACAGATCAGGTGCTATTTGGCTGTTATTTCATTCTCAACATTTAAACACCTGTTTCACTGCTGGACTGAAAATAGTCCACCAGCCAATAATATCCAACCACTCGCATCCTGTAGGTAGCATCATGTGAGCAGTGATTAAGAATTATAGGATAAGTAACACTAAATGTGTGGTAGCAGATAAGGTACTGTCCTTTAACTTACATCTACAAGGTGGATCAAAATGGAAATGGCTCTCTGTTGTGGGAGATAAATGACTGAAAATGCTGAAAAATGCTCACTCTCCCATCTTTACATACAAATATTGCATGTTTGTATTAAATGTTTTAATGTATACAGTTAATTGTGTTTATGTTAGGGCTTGCTCTGTGAGCCCGTTTTCGTTTTTCACCGTGGTTTATCATTTTACCCCGCTCCCTTACTGTTCTGTTTCCGTTTTTTTCTTCTCGTTACGTATGGCGTTTGTTTTTCATTTACCGCGCCGATCGATTGGTCAGTTTCTTTTGCTACATACCTGTTTTCATTTCTGTTAATTATTTTCTGCTCATTTAAGTCTGGCAATCACGTTTGTGTTCGCCGGCTCATTACATTGTCGTCAGTTATCTGTGTTTCCACCGTTGTGTGCGCTTTTGGTTTTGTTATCTTTCGTTTCTTTTGTTCAGTCCCAGCAGCTGATGGTGCCTGGGAATTGCGGTCAGTTGATACAGCCCGCGTTAGGGTCTGCGGATGGAGGGGTCACCTCCGGATCCCCAGCCACTAGACGGCACCTCCGGATCGCTATGGGACGAACTCCGGATCCACGGCCACCAGAGGTCGTTCTCGGATTCGTGGCCGTAAAGGGCAGTCCCTGTATCCTTGGCCATTTGTGGCAGTTTTTGGATCCGCGGCTTTAGTTAGTCGCCTCTTATTTTTCTTCCCGTTTTTGTCCTTTTACGTTCTTTTTGTTCAGGCTGTCTTTAGTTTTCGGTTTCTTTCGTTATCTGGGCCCATTCGAGGTACCCCAGCTCCCTAGCCGCTTTGGTGGACCCTTCACCGCTGCCTTTGCTGCCTCAAGGACCCTCGACGCCCCATGTCACTTTCACGTGGGACCCTTTCTGCCTTTTGGTTATGCCTGGCTGATTTTGTTTAATAAATGTTACTTTGTTTCCCTCATTTGTTGTCTGTCAGTGGATATTGCATTATTGGCTCTGACCTTTAAAAACCCGGTAGGGATCCTGGGGATTTGGCGAGACCACGAAAGGTCTTGCGAGATCTCCGGGATGCCCTACCGTAACAGTTTATTAACCAAATGAGAATGGGTTTCCCTTCTGAGTTCCTCTCAAGGTTTCTTCCTCATAATCTCAGGGAGTTTTTCCTTTCCACTGTCGCCATCTGGCTTGCTCATTAGGGACAAAAACTTACCTACCTATATAACCCACATGATACAATTGAATTGAATCAAACGTACAGTGAACGTAGAATAATCGGTGTTTAGGGGGAATTCTATATTTGTTCTGGTCTGGAGGTTCTTAACTGTTCAGAGCTAATTTGTGACAATGTTTATGAAACTATGTGAAACTATGATATATACAAATTAAATTTCATTTAATTGAATTAAGTGGATAGTGAGTAAACAGTGTTTTAAAACTCCAGCAGCACTGCTGCATCTGATCCAGATATACCAGCTAAAACACACTACACACCATCACCACATCAGCATCCCAGCAGTACTAAGAATGATCAATCACACAAAGAGTTTTGGCTCTGTGGTGGTCTTATAAGGGTCCTGACAATTAGATAACAGGGTAAAAGACACGCAAATAGAACTGTCGGATTGCTGCAAAACTCTGTATGCAATTATGTCTAAGTCAGATATGAAAATGATTACACATGTGGAATAGACACTGCGTCTTACCACAAGAGGGTGTAAATGGCTATCAGAGGCTACTTTTTGGTAGTGTACCTCTGGAGAGAGATAATTCACCGCTAGACATGTCTCTGTCACACACTCAAAGACAAATTGCACAGTTGACAGACTTTGGAAGGGGTGTGTCATTGGCCTAAGAGAAGCATAATTTTTATGAATTGCCCATCATCTATGCTATTCTGACCTAGCTGTTAGGAAGTGTTGGGACTATTGGTTCCATCAGGGCATGCACACAGATAAAATGGCCCTGACAGAACACCAGTACAGAGGATTGATCTATTCACTAATGAGCATAAGAAGCCTGGACCATTTCCAGGTGCTCAGAAGATGGACATTTATTGTCATGGTGTACACTATTATAATTTGGTGTTGTGGACTGATATGAACTGGAACTATATCCATTTTCAAGACAAAATAGATTATATTTGGGATCAGACAATGGTCAGGTATTAGTATGGAGGCCTTATGGTGTATCAATCCTGCCTTTGTTGTAGAGCTGTATTGGCCCAACTGTACATTTCCATGTTCACCCAGAATTTATTTAACCATTTAATTGCACATAAAAACAGTATACGTCTCTAGTCAACTCAGATCTTAAGGCTAATACTTTGAAGTATAAGCTAAAATCATAAAAAGTAACGATAACAATCACCAATGACTGCCTATCACTGCCGGTCACCGATGCCGATCACATTGACTCGCTGTTAATGTTGATGCTACTGGCTATGCTATCTGGAAAAAAGGAACAATCAAAATTATCTTAGAAAAAAACTTTTTTCAAAGAAAAAAATGCTTGAGGCACAACTATTCTTCCACCACTGAAAAAGGCTGGTCCTCTAACTCGATGAATTCAATTATTTTTCAGCTTATTTGCCTTTTGATTGTCACGCTCATACGGGTGGGCTGTGTTAACTGCCATCTGACTGTTGCTGCTTTGAGTGCCTTCTTTTTATTTTCTGCAGTGAGCCTCAAAAACTCACCATACTCCACCAAGTGTTTGTTCTTTAATTGACGTATTAAATTAGTTGTGTTGAAGCATTTTAATGTGTAATAAGATATTTTTCCGTTGCATGTGTTGGAGGATGCAAACTTTACATCACTCACACAGACCGTGTAAAAGTTCCACACAGCAGATATGTTTAGAATTTGCCACCAAGTGCCTGTGTAGTGTAAAGGAAAGGGGGCGGGAACACAGCACTGCACACAGGGTCTCTGCAGGCTTCAAAATACAGGTTGATCGGTTTTTGCAATCAGCAAAGAAAGGCATTAATCGGCATAAACTGATCACATGCTTTGTTACAGAAATTTCCCGATTTGTGATCACAGTATGAACTGGGACTGGGTCTAGTAATGAGGTGAAAAAACTAAATAAATGATACAACATAATGATAATAATGAAGTAATTTCAAACAGGTGATGTCATCAGGTGTTTATAATCATGATTACTACAAAGGCAACAAAAGTCTGTGAGCAGTGTATATATTTATCAAATAAAATTTGCCTACCCTCTCGTCATCATTTCCTCCCTCGTAAAAAAGGTTAGCACCATGGTATAATGAAGTTTAGAAAGTAAGTGACAACATAATAATTTGGATGTACAATGCTCACAAACATTAGGGAATATTTTATTGTGAGCAGTATATTTAAGATTGTTTGGATGGATAACATTTCAGAGTATAAACAAGCTCTTAGCCAAACTAAAGCTGCATATTTATATTTCTATATTACTATATAGAAAAATCTGAATACTTTTAGATTTTTCTTTAATTCAGTCTCCAGGTTAACTAAAATATCACAAAGTGACTCGCTATGAATAATTTTAATAGAAATGATTTTATGAACTTCTTTAACAATAAGATAGAAAACTCAATGCCCACCACATCACCCATCTATTCAGCAACCTTCTGGATGCAGCAGTAGTGCAGATGTCTGTTTAATCAGCTATAAATTGAGATTAGAATCGTTTTATTTAATCCCACATTATACTGTGTAGCGAGATGTCACATCTGAATAATACTGAACTGCACTCATCAGCTTGTCTAAGTCATTATGACTTTACACCTACAGTAGTATTATAGAGCCACTGCTAATTATTTTAAATGTATCCCTTACCCTTGTTTATATGTCAAAGTCCTTTAAGTGTGCCGTTATTAAACCAAGTCAAGTCAAGTCAAATCAAATTTATTTATATAGCTCTTTTTACAGTGGTGCATTGTCTCAAAGCAGCTTTACGATATTATATTATGTTTAATCTAAAATCCCAAATTGAGGAAGCCTAGGGTGACCCCCTGAATATATAAGGAAGAAACCTTGGGAAAACCAAAACTCAAAAAGGGACCCATCCTCCTTTAAACCGCTGATTTAAAAAGCCAACCTTGACCGGTGTGATGTCTGAATATAGAACAATTTAAAATCTATCTAATGGCATTTATGCATCATTTCAGTCAGGATTCAGGCATCTTACTAAATGAACTAGAAAACACAGTAAGCATTAGGGACTGGCACTTCCTTGGTTTAAATCCTATCTGAGCGACAGGTACCAATTTGTTTATGTAAATAACATATGCTCTAAGCTCTCAAAAGTGAAGTACAGCATGCCTCAGGGTTCTGTGCTTGACCCACTATTATTATCCCTGTACATGCTACCAATAGGTTAAATGACCTATCAACAGGGCATTAGTTTTGATTGCAATGCAGACGATATGCAGCTGTACATAATAAAATTATGGTCCTACAATTGAAGATGGTGTAAAAGAAATAAAAGATAGATATTGTATCATTTGCTTTTACTTGATTCAGACAAAACCTATAAGGTTTTAATTACTTGGACCCATGTCTGTGAGAGACAGGTTTAGTTATATCCATCCTAAATATAGTTTGCTGTTTGGTAACACCCAGTCAAGCGGTAAAAATGATTGACATCTGATTTAGATGTCTCCTTTGATGTGCACATTAGCAACATCACACAACTTGCTTTCTTTGAGTTACGTAATATAGCAATACTTTATCCTCTAGAGAAATATCCTCTATTCTCAATGTGCTAAGAAACTTGTTCATGCATTTAAAACCTCAAGGTTGGATTATTCTAAAACGTTTCTCACTGAACGCTCTAGTAAATCTTTACATAAACTTCAATTTGGTCAGAATGCAGGTGCTTAAGTGCCTACTAAAAACATCGATGTGTCGTGATCATTCTTGAATTTGTGAGCTTCTGGTTCTCCTCTTTCTAGCTATGCTATAGCTAATGCAGCTGGAGTTTCATTCTATACAGTATGGTATCAGTAATTGTTAATAGACTCTGTGCTCATAATCAATAACTAACTACATTTTCTCTTTTCTCTGCAAGCTTTTGTTCCAGTATCAGTTTTAGCATACTGCTGTTACACGAACAATAATAATAATAGTTCCAGCCCTCCACACTTAGCTGTTTCTCCGCTTCAGCATCACTCTACTTTGTCCATCATAAGAAACCAGCCAAACCATTCCTGGGGCATACCAGAAGACAGTAATTCTCACTACTTTGGTTTGCTGAAGAATTTTCCCGCAGAGTGACTTTGGACGAAATAATTTCTGATATGCATATGTTTTTACAGTATTCTATTCAATATTTTATTTATCTCTTAATATTAATTTAGTCTCTGTTATTTTAACTATTACTACAAACTTGTTTAGCCTAGGTAAATTAGTTCAATTCTTACAATAAACATCTAAGACACCCAGGTCCCTTGTTCAGTCTTGGTCCTCCCAAAGTTTCTTCCTTATAACATTTAATGAGTTTTCCTTTCCACTGTCACCCTAGTCTTGCTCAATTTGGGACTGCTCTAAGAAAATAATCTAATATTGCAGCTTTGAGACAATGCTCCACTATAAAAAGCACTATAGAAATAAATCCGACTTGACTACTTTGACTTTTTAATCATTGCAGAAAGTATAAACCCACAATATTTAATGTTTTGTCAGATCAGCTTCATTTTATTTGTTATTAAGCATCAATTCCTGCATTTCAGGCAGTGTTCAGAGCTCTTTTTATAGGCTTTGATGTTTTGGTGTTTTATAGATTGACAACCATTGCTGTGGTCAAAGTATTGCTCTATCCTGCTTCATCTTTGCAGCTTTGTGCACTCTGAAATTGCTTCCATTGCTACGTTTGAGTCTCTTTCTCCTCATTCCTTCTCCTCAGTCATTCTCCTCAGAATGTGGTCTCTCTTATAGCCATAACTGGCTCTGGTGCAGTGCTGAACTTCTTAGGTGAGGAGTTGGCTAAAAAGTGGGGACTTCTGGTGAATTTACTTGTGTCATAGTCCAGTTATTGTCTTCAGTACTACAACCAGGCAATTAAGTCTTACCTACAGACTACCCTTGTGCCTTCATCCAGGTTCCTGCTATTGCAGAATATTCCAGAGGTCTATGGTAATCTAAAGGAGTTTCGGAGTTAAACAGAAGGAAACTTAGATCCTACCACATAGACGATAAAGCCAGGGAGGTTGCTGTGCCACCAATCTTGTGTATAACTACTGCAATTTCCTTGGCGGAACTAAGCTTTGGAGTCACAGAGGCCCTAATAAAGGTTTTATTCAACCCTCCTGTTCATGGCTGCTCCTAGTTTATTTTTGTGCAGAAATTCCTTGTGCTGTCCAGGTATAAATAAAGTCATAACGAAATTTGTGTCCCACTAGTACCTGCAACCTTGAAAGAACTCAATACTTGATTTGATTAAGTTGATGTTGCACAGTTCTTATAACCTGGTAAAAATTAAGGAGTGATCATGGGTGGGAACAAGTCCCTAAATTGCTCTTTTTAAGTAAAACACTTTTGGGTGTTAGCAAACTAAATAGTGTGGGAAGCTTTTAAGTAGAAGCTAGAAACATCATCAGCCTCTCTTCAGACCACAGTCAATTTGTCAGTGTGAGTAAATAGGAGTTTGATAAAGTTGAACACATTTATTGTTTCAAAAATCAAATAGTCTAGAGCTCGTTTGTGCATTTCTCTGTAGGGATCACCCGCTTGCAGTGCGTCTTGGGTTACCAGCCACCATTTACCCTGTGGGATCCCTTGGTCTCCTTTGCTGCTTGTAAATTAGTGAACCCATTTGAGCAAATCAATGTGAGAACAGGTGTGTCAGAGGATAGACTGAGTCCTGAGAAAGGTACAAGACAATTGCTGACAATCTCCAATGCAAGATGATGTCCTGCAACATTTTGGACAGTGTATGGCTGTCCATGCGGGATCTTTATGCTAACCAGTCGAGTAAAGCTGTGCTCTTGGCAACTTTCAAATCTATGTTTGTCTGTGAGCCCTACAGGCAGTTATTTCCTCCTCATAGCTATGTCTTTGTTCTAATAAGCATAGTTAGCTGTGAGACCTTTCCAAATCATATCCAATCAACTGGATTTACTATAGGTGAAGTCCAATTCATCCAACCAAAAAAAATGTTTTTTCTTTTTAATAATTTTGAAAAAAAAATAAAAATTTCTGTTTTTACCTTTTACTGGAGGGAAGACCCAAGGATGCGGGAGTGGGGATTGAACGACCTATTTTATTAACAAGGGATAACCAAAAATGCAGAGCAAAAGGCTCTCCAAAATACAAAACACAAAAGGGAAAATACGCAGCTGTGGTGCATCCCAAGTGGGAATGGCACCTTCAGCTGACGTGTGCGCGAGTTGGCAGTGTCACACACAACGAAGCGCCAGAGGGTAGACATGCGGTGAGCACAGTAAAGTGCCGATTTGGGACATTTCCCAAAACGTCCCAAATGGAGCAGCCAACGGAGCGCAGTGACGCCAAGCGGTGGTGCGGAGTCAGGCAAAGCCTCGAGAAACCCTGATATTTCTCTAACCAGCTACGTTACCTCGGGGGTTTCCCCCATACTTATCCGTCGGCAATGAAAGCTGATGTCACCAACTAAGCGTGAAAGTGGGCGCATATAAATAGCGATCACTGCCGTGCATACGTTGCATCATGAGCGAGAGACCAAACGTACTGTGTGTAACGATGTGACCACGAACAACGCTAGGACCCGCACTTAAGTAACAGGAGCTCCCGGTGTTTGCTATCACGTCGGCAATTAAACACCGGATATAAACCGCCTCAACGATTGCTCTGTAATGGTGGACGACGGTGCGTTCATGAGCGGGAGATAGGAACCCTAACACAGTGAGTGAGAAATCCACTGAAATCCTACTGAACATATCAGAAGGTAGTCCTGTTCATGAAACCAGTTTGAGATTAGTTTTTGTGACATGGTACATTATCATTCTGGAACTAGCCATTAGAAGATAGGCAAATATTGGTCATGAAGGAATGCACATAATCAGAAACAACACTCAAATATGCACTCAAGATACCCCAATCTATGTGTTAAAGAACTCGTGTAAAGTTTTACACATTTTACATATTTACATAAGCACCTAATGTTTTCTAAAAGGCACATTTTTTTCTTTTCTGAAGTATTCCATATTTTATACATGAATGTTTCCCACCTGAATTTATTTGAAATTACTTTATACTAAAAATAGAATTTAAAATGTTATAAAGAGTTACTTTTTAATTTCTAACAATTTAATAAGATAAAAATAAAATGTAAAATCCAATATATTGTATGGAATAATATTTAATAATTTAATAACTAAATAATTGTATAATGACATTAAAATATGCATGAATTTAGCAAACCATTATTCAACTAGGGATGGTGCTTGCCTATTAAACAGGTTTGGCAGATTCTGTTATAAAATATTTTTTTCTGACTTAAGACTTATTGAAAGATCCAGACAAATGCTCATGAATAAGGGCAGCTGGAATAGCAGCTCTCTTAGGACCTCAACAAAGGAGTACCAGAAACACAGGTGGTATATAACATGAGTGTGCAGCTTTTCTCTCAGCTCTGTTTCTAAACGTCCCTGTGTTTAGCACACCAAGAAGATTTTGATAATGAATATTGAGATGCAGATAGCTTATGGTGCTTTCCAACAGGGTTCTTTAATTTTCAAGATTACCTTTAACGCAATCTAAAAATCTACTCATCCAAGTGTTTCTATAGAGATTTGGTAATGCAGATAATGCAACTTTAAAAATAGGAATCAGTAACACTGAACATCACTGTGGTTTATTTAAATAATTTGTTTATTTTTTGGTACAACATTTTTGATTATTAATAAACTAGATACTCCATACTAATTACTGACAAGTAATACAAGTACATATACAGTATATACTATATACTATAGTCAGTCTACAGCTTTGTAAAGCTTTGTAAAATTGCTAAGCCATTAATGTCTAAACTGCTGACAACAAAAGTAAATGCACACCTAAGTAAAAATGGCCCAATTGTGCCAAAATTGTCATTATTTTGTGTGGTCACCAGGACTTTCCATCACTGCCTTAATTTTCTTGGGTATTGAGTTCTATACAGCTTTACAGGTTGATACTAGAATCATCTTCAACTCCTCCATGACGACATCACAGAGCTGTTAGATGTTAGCACTCCTTCATATGCCCCACAGATGCACAATAGGTTTTAGGTCTGGAGACATTCCCTACCTTTGCCCCCAATTTCTTTAGCAAGGCAGTGGTCATCTTGGAGGTGTGTGTTGGGGTCATTATCATTTTGGAATACAGCCCTGAGGCCCAGTTTCCCAAGGCATGGGATCATTCAGTATGTCACAGTACATGTTGGCATTCATGGTTCCCTCAAAGGACTGTAGTTACACACAGTTGGCAGCACTCACACAGCCCCAAACCATGACATCCCCTCCACCATGCTTGAATGAAGGCAAGACACACTTGTCTTTGTACTGCTCACATGGTTGCCACCACACACACACTTAACACCATTTTATCTTAGACTCATCAGACCACAGAACATCATTCCAGTAATCCGTGCCCTTAGTCTGCTTGTGTTTAGCAAACTGTTCATCTTGTACATCATCCTTAGAAGAGGTTTCCATCTGGAATGACAGCCATGCAAACCAAGATACAGTGTGCGGCATATGGTCTGAGCCCTGACAGGCTAACCCCCCTTTTAACCTATGTTACCTTTCAAAAGCCAAACTCTGGATATAAGGCTAAGCATGTGCACTCATCTTCTTCTGTCGACCATGGCGAGGCCGGTTCTGAGTGGAACCTGTCCTATTGGAAGAGAAACAATAATTTTTTTCATATCCTCAGAGAGTTCTTTGCCATGAGGTGCCATGTTGATCTTCCAGTGACTTCCGATAACACCAAAGTTAACACACCTGCTCCCCATTAACACCTGAGTCCCTGTAACACTAATGAGTCACATAATACTGGGGAGGGAAAATAGCTAATTGGCCAAATTTAGCCAATTTTCACTTAGCTGTGTATTTACATTTGATACCAGAAGTTTAGACAATAATGGCTGTTTGTTTTAATTATTTTGAGATGTACAAACAACAGATATACAAGAGGTAGACTGACGTTACATAAATGTGAGGAGTGTACTCACTTTTGTGAAATACTGTATATTATACACTGCTTACAAAAATTAGGAGATATTTAATTTCAATTTTTGTGTGCAGTATGCATATGGTGTCAGTTAACCTTAACTACTGTATGGCCTTTGGCTGTGGGTGGAAACTGGATCACCTATACAAAACTTATGCAAACACAGGGGGGGACATGCAGCCTCCACAAAGAGAGGACCCAGACCTCCCCACCTGTAATCAAACCAATGACCTTCTCGTTATGAGGGGTCAGTACTACCCAACCAAATCGCCTCATCTGTGCACTCTACTTGATACATTGCACAGGTTGTGTTACACATCTTTTAATACACAAAGGAAGCTGCCTACAGGTTCCTGGTAACTGGACATTTTTGGTATGTCGACTATTTAATCCTGTACTTTAAATACTCAAGCAGCACAGCTGAATCTGATCCACTCAAATCAACACAATACAGATCAATGTCACTACAGTCCTTAGGATCATCCAGTACCAAAATGGTATTTGACCATAAAGGGATTAATGAAGTATATACAGAAATAAATAGTATGCATGAACTGCTGGACGCTTCAATCCTGCTCTTTCTGTGGAACAACACACTGCCCCAAATGATGGTGGTGATGATCTGAGGAGTGATACAAGGGACACTAGCAAAATCAGCAATATGTGCAAACCATTTTGTGGCCACATGTTGCAACTCATGGCATGGCTTGCTGCTGGCTTTCTTGTTCCCAGAATAATGCTAGCCCATACACAGCATGGGTTGTCCAGGAATGTCTCTGGCAGATTTCAACACTTCCCTTGTATGCCCAGTTACCAGCCTCAGTAACCTATGAGTGTGCAGTCTACTGACCCACTTGCAACATCTGGGGGGAAACCTGATGCAGGATATCATACAGAACCCGTATGCCTCCATCTTGTTTCCAGGCTAGAGGCAGCCCAACAGGGTACCTGAGCCTCTTTTCAAGTGTACAGTTTGTGCAATAAATTTATCCTTTCATTTTAATATTGTAATCCTATTTGCAATCATATAGTATTGTAAACATTTATAGCAATTAGCATTTAAGGACCATGCTTAAGGACCCAACAGTGGCAGCTTGGTAGAGGTGAGATTTGAACCAATAACTTAACTGCTAGGCTACTGCAGTCTCCTTACACATATCATACATTCACACAATACAGCAAACCAAAAGCTAATTTATTAACTAAACATAACTTATACATTTCTACAGATGTTGATATATCAGATTATCAGAAATATGTGACTTGATGTCATTTTGGATGTGATTCAAATGAGTGCTGTTTTCCCTGTGCATATGGCTTAAAACACTGTATACTCACTATGGTAATAAAGACATTCTTTTAAGGGTAAAAGATGTAAATACAAAACAGTCAGAGACAAAAGGATGGGGTAAAATTAATGTATATGTAAAAGGAGCGATCAGGATAGGGGTTTATGACAAGTAAAAAAGAAAAGAGCACATCAAGGTTTTTTGTGTTCTGGTAAGGATAAAAGAAAGAAGGGAAGTAAATTATGCATTCTGAACCCTGGTCGATATTATCCCCAGGGACCTGGCTACACACCTCAGCATCAGTAAATAATTGACAGATAATATTAATTGGCTGTGGATTAGTGAGCAAGCAGAGTATCAGCACATTAATATTTGATCAGAAGATGATAGGGACTCCTGGCAGCGGCTGGGAGGGGAAGCTGGGCCTGATTTGTTGATTAGGGCCCTATAAAAGAGGATTGTAGAGTGTCATGGAGTTTGATGCCACTGTTAGCACAAAAAAATATTAGCAACTAACTTCCCACTGCCATCAAAATGGTAAAAGATGATTCAAGAGGTGCACCTTTCTTCACAAATACACCTACAATAGGCACAGATAGAATGAGAGAGGGTGAGAAATATGTGGGAATGTCAAAATATTATATGTTGTTTCAATAATGATAGAGTACTAGCAGAAGATTGAAGGAGAAAATATTAATAAGGTATTTCAATAAATATTTCTATATTGTATGTAAACTAATTTTGTCTACTGAAAATCTGAGAATATAAATGTCCACATTTATATTTTAGTTTGTTAAAAACACACATCTGCTCACACACAGACAAAACATTTGATGCAAAATACAGGTCTGATGCCGAACTAGCGGAGGCTAATTAAAGTGTTGAACACAGTGACAACACAATTGAAGATTAAAGCAAGCAGGGAGGAGGAAAGAGGAGAGCAAAAAGCACTGAAGCCCAGATCACAACAATGCACAACACACACACACACACATACACAGAGACACAGAGCTTCCATCTACCATATGCTGCCGTTGTTCCCTCAAATCCCTTGAAAGAGTCTGTGATTCCAGACTGAGTAGCAGAGGGTGCATCTCCTACGTCTGATCTAACCCTCCTATGGGTTTTTTGTGCCTATTGTTTAAATACAACATCTCTTTGACAAATACGTCCATCCTTTAAGAGCAATGCATACATAATGGTCCAATACATTTTAAATCAAACACATATGCACACACAGTGTTCCTATCAGCACATTGCCATTGTCTCAGTGAATGCTAAGATAATTTTAAGTGATTAATTACAATTTAGTTTATTCTAATTAAATAGATATGGTTTTTCAAATTTTCCATTTTAAATACTGTACTTAAATGTTTATTGAAAGCTTGTTGTGTACTTCAAAATGAAATTATCTTGTGAAAAAGTTAAACCAATGTAAATTTTAGATATTTATACCGTCATACATTCACTATTCTATATAGTAAAGGGTAACAAGATAAGCAAAAGTGTCTATAGTAGTACATAGTTTAATCATGGTTAGCTGCAAGCATGGTAAATATGTGCTAGCACTATAAAATTATGGTTTTATGGTATTAATATTTTGGTGTATTTTGATGTGAATATACACATGTGTAAACCAAGTTCAATATTCAAATCACAGTTCAATAAGAGCAGACTTCAGACTACTGCATACTTATACGCTTTATTATATAGTGCTGAATACTATTAAGACTATCGGAAGTGTACATTTTTTAAATTTTTGCTTGTACCAATATTTCCTTTTTTATTTTATTTCACAATTGGTAAAGTTTATGTCTTATAATATTCTCATATTCTAATATGTTCAAAATTGAATATCATGTTAACTACTTGGAAGAGCCCAGCTCAAAGATGTCGTAATGTCGTAGTGTAAGACTTTAGCAGAGCATACAGTGCAACAGAACACAGTGATTAGATTAACCATGTACAGTCTAAGATTTGCTTTTGCAATTGCATCAGTAATTCACAAATATTCACAAAATTGCAGACAAATTATATGTATTTGTGAATGTGGATTGATTGTTAAAGCTTACAAGCTTGATGCTTGTAATGTAGACTGGTAGTGAAATTACACTCTTGTAAAGTAACCAGAGTATATTACTAATAGAGATTTATTCATTAATTGATGCATAAGTTGGGATATTTATTAAAGTTTATTGATTTCCTAGTACGATTAAGCTGCAATTTATGCCAGGCATGTCACGCATGGCTGTTTTCATAATTAGATTAAATATACATTATTTTTTACATTTTCATTCATTATCTGTTTCCATTACAAAATAGGTCATGAAGTCACAGTTTATGAAACCTCCAGTGACTATCTTGGAAAATTCTGTGTAATATGTTTTTTACTGTTTGAGAATTTCAACTGCTTACCCATTCTGCTGTAATATTTGCTTTATCAAAACTCTGAAACTCCTTAGTGCAGTGAAGCAGGATTTACCAAGTTGTTTCTTCCCTCAACTTTTCAGTTCAAGACATACATTTAAAGTAAAATACTATAATATTTACTAAATATGTAATATTTACATCAAATAAACACACAAATAAAAACATTTACACGACTAGGTTACCAGACTGCATCAAGTGAGTTTAGATTCATAGAGAACAAATGGAAAAAGTGTAGAATTGTGTTCTACCATTTTAAAATTCAAAAGTTAGCTAAACAAAAATCAGAACTGAAATGTAATTAAACATAGGTATAATCTTCACAGTCTTCTGTGACATAACTCAGTAACCAAAACTCCCAAAGCAGTCCTGACTGAGTTGCAATAGAATCTGACTAAAGAAAGTGGGAGAGTAGAGGTAGTTATTTATTTATTGGCTGTTTGTTTGTTTGTTCATTTATATTTTTTCTGTCATTAGTGCCATTATACTATATTATATTGGTATTATACCATACCAATCTGCTGTTGTATTTACAATAATTATGTGTGTTGCTGTAGCAACACATATATTGTTATCCGATTTTTTATTATTCCACCAATTTTCGGTCAGTATCTC
>JAUZSU010123265.1:0-17866 GCA_034780255.1 Parotocinclus maculicauda
TTAAGGTTCTTTCTAAACTGAGATCCTGCGCAGCTGTAATATCTACAACATTTTGATCCATATATATATATATCACAACTATGGTTTAGTATTCTAATTTTTCTGCAATTAAGTTAATTGGAGTTGTGCTTAGTGTCACATGGACATTTGATTGAATGGCATCAATTTATAATACATCAGTGTTGCTTAGTCTTGTGAATACAGCACATGTAGTCCAATGGCTCCCTCACTACTAGCACTGCTACCATATACCCACGTGCTAACGCTGATTAACACTTGCGTAGAGAAGTGTGCAAATGTAGCAGGACTGTCAAATTTTATGTGGGCATTTCCTTGCTTTTGCAAAACCCTGTCCATGATAAAGGTGGTAATTGGCGTTCACACGTGTACAGTCTGGACATTATGACTATTCTTATCTATTCTAATGTTGGGAGTAAGTGGTTGGAAGAGGCATGTCGGGCTTTGCCCCTTGTATTTAGCAGTTCATTTGGTCTAAAACTTAACTCTGGTTGGCCCCCATTTTTGCTCATGGTTTTAGTTGAGTAGACATTTTTGTATGCCTTTTTAATGTTACACTTGTGGAGGATCTCATGGTGATACATTTGTCCATGGGGACCGGTCCCATCAAAGCCTGTGATGAATAACAATGTATAAGAGTAGTGGACAGAAGCGATTTCTGAAAAAATGTTCTGAGGCTTTTAAATCTGCTTGCCCTTGTATCAACTTTGAGGCAGTGTTACATGGATTCTGTATTTTGCAGGTTCTCTAGGTGACTTGACGGCTGTAGCTGGAGGTTTGTCTCTTTTTAATGTTTTCTTTCAAAGCCTGTGATGAATAACAATGTATAAGAGTAGTGGACAGAAGTGATTTCTGAAACTTGTTTCTGAGGCTTTTTGTTTCTAGTCTAAATTGAGTTGCAAGTAGTGTGACGAGTAATGATTTATGTACACTACTCACAATTTGGGGGATATTTCAAAATGACTTTAGTGAGAAGCATTTGATCTTTATCAAACAAGAAAATCAGAAGAACAGTTAGTTGCTTTATAATGCAAATGAGATGCAAATGTAGACAGCTGCAAGTGCTGGAGTATCTGAACATTCCCCCGAGTGTACGTCCTGCAATTTCCCAGCCCTTGCAATGCCGCTGCAACACGATTTTTCTGAATGTGAAGCTTGGCGAGCCATAGGATGCCTTGAAGCTGGTCAAACACAGACAACAGTGGCAACAGCACTTGGAACATCCCAAAGTGTGATTAGCAGACTGTGGAATCGTTTTCAAGAGACTGGAACAGTACGAAGACGACTAGGGCAGGGTCGCCCATCTGCCACTACAGCAAGAGATGACCGCTACTTGACCTTATTGGCAAGGAGCAGGCGCAGCAATGCAACAGAGTTGCAGGGACAGTTTCTTGCTGCCACTGGACGACGGGTATGCACCCAGACCATACGAAATCGGCTCAGTGTTGGTCTGCATTCCCGGCGACCAGTGGTATACGTTCCATTATCTGCGGAACACCGTAGAACCCGTAGACGGTGGGCTGATGAGCATCGTCGTTGGACCCGTGATGAGTGGTCAACTGTCCTCTTCTCTGGTGAGTCACGGTTTTGTTTGTTGCCCGATGATCATAGTGTCCTGATCTGGCGTGAACGAGGAACACCGGAGAATCAAAGTTTAATGCAAGAAGGGGATTGCTCCAGTGGTGGAATCCTGGTTTGGTCTGGCATCAGCATTGGTGGGCGTACCGAGCTCCACATTATCAGAAATGGACCACTGACTGCTGTCAGATACCGAGATGAGGTCCTGCACCCTATAGTGGTACCCTATGCTGGAGCAGTTGGCAACAACTTTCTTTTCATGGATGATAATACAAGACCCCACCGTGCTCATCTCGTCAACAACATGCTTCAGGAGGCAGGAATTGAACGCATGGACTGGCCATCAAATTCTCCAGATCTGAATCCTATTGAACATGCTTGGGACATACTGGAAAGACGTCTGGCAAACCGGCCAGTGCCTCCCACAACACTTGGTGAGCTGGAAGTTGCCCTGGAGCAAGAGTGGCAGAGTATCCCACAAGAACTGCTGGACAGTCTGATCCTGTCCATGCCTGATCGCTGTCAGTGCGTTTTGGCAGTCTTGGGTGACCATACACCCTACTGACGAATCAATGTGGCACTCTCGACCAGTTTGACATGCTTCTGTTCATCCCCATGAATGTCACTTGCTACTCAATCATAATGGTGTTTGCATCTCATTTGTATGATGGAGCAACTTGTTGATTTCATTTGCTTTTCTGATCTTGTTTAATGAAAAATCAAAGGCAGTTTTCCCCAATAGCTTCATATTCACTTTGACATATCCCATAATATTTGTGAGCAGTGTACTTTGTGTCTCAGAGGCCTGGAATGGATTCAGCCCAGTTGGGTGTTTATGGGACGTGGTGGAGAGGTCCTTTTGTACGAGTCCCTGCACCTACAAATGTTTATGGCTTGGAGTGGCTGTCAAGAGGACATCGGTCAACATCTCTCCTGATGCCTTCTGCCTACTTGTGAAAGGAGTGCCATGTTAAGATACTGCACTGCCTACGAGATACTAGATCCTGTCCAATGTCAGGTTCATCAGTGTATAAGGTGTGTTGTTTACTGAAAGGGGGCTTTTACATCAGTCTCGTGATGACCCATTTGCTACTCTTGACGCAAGCTTGATGAAATGGCAACCACCAAACCATAGTCTGAAGCATGCTATTTGATAGATTTAGTCCAGCAACTTAATTTCTTGGAGGTAATGCTTTCTTTTGTTTTCAGGATGGAAGGACATCGCTGGAGAAATGGTAAACCATTTAACATTTTAACTCTTGAGATTGGCTGCGACTGTTAATGATGATTGTTTTAAAACAATGGGAATCTCTCTGAATAAGAGTGAAAGACATCTTTGTACTGAAACAGCATGCTGGTGTAGTTTTAATAGTTGTTGTTCTTGTTAGTATTAACACAAGTTTTGCTTTCTCTAGATGCCCTAACTATGCCTCATGGCAAAGCTCCCTGATGGTAAGGTTTTTTTTGGTTTATATTTTGCAGTAAGTAGTGATACAAGTGATGATTGCATAGTTCAGCAGAATTTCCATGTAGAACCATGCGTTTTTGTCTTTCGCTCCTATCTGATGTATCCGTTTAAGATGGCTTTATTTGCATTACTGCTTCTTATTATTAAAACAGTCTCTCTTGCAGCTTTGGGATGGTGTAGAAGTTGGTCAGCTTGTGCAATGGCATGCCAGGTATGTGGTTTTTTAATTATTTATTTTTTGCGTGTATTCTGGAAGGGATGAGTTTGAATCAGGTCTCTGATCTTGTTGAGGACACCGATTTGATGGCTGATCTAGGTTGTTTTACTAAAGAAATCATGCACACCAGGTGGAGCTTGTTTTAACTTTTTGTTCCTTTTTGTAGGATTTTCTTACCTTTTGGAGCATTGAGTAAGTATCTTACACTAATTTACATTTTGCTTCATGACCATTGGGAGGATTTGACATCCAATGACTTAACCGTGGAGATTGGATATTAGCTCTGTCTGATTTGGTCCAATGGGATTATGCCATTTTCCTCTGTTAATTTTAATTCTAACCAGTATCTACTCCTGACAGTTGAGACTGGCTATTGACTGCATCAGAATGGGTCGTTGAACTGAGCGTAACAGCAGGGTGAGTAGGTGGGGTTTTTTATATTGGAAGATTCTTATTGCTATGTGAAGCAAAATCAACTAATGGTGTGCTTTTAACCCTCCAGGAACCAATTGTTTTTGGGTGGACAAATGTCTAATCAGACCTGTTAATGGTTCAGTCAAGAGTTGCATCTCAAGGTTTGTGTGATTTCTGAATGTGACCCACGATAAGGTTCAGTGATGTTTTACAAATGTCTGACCTGAACACACAATGTGGAAAGCTTTTTGCTGATGAACCCAGGTTTTGTTTCTGAGCCAAATTCTATGGATTTTTCTTTGCTAAATGTTGTTTCTTTTAGGTGCATGGTGTTGGCAGAGGACCTATGGCAAGACCTGTTGAGGTGAGAATTGATTGTACTTGGAGCTGGGTGAGGTAGTCTAGTCAAAGCTGGATCTGCTTGCTTGTTAAGCAAGCAAGGCTGACATACATGAACAATTCTTAAAGGAATTGAGTGGTGGTGCTTTGGCAGTTTGCTAGCCTACCATGTCAAAGTCCTGATGTACAGGCACAACTGACCATGTCACAGGGGAAGCTGGGTGGTGTCCACCCCAGCACAACCTGCATTGAGTATCCATTCTAGAATTAAGCTCACGGCACCTCACCCAGCCACTTTAAATTGTGTACTGACACTCGCAGCCTATGAAGAAGAGATTCTGCCAAATGAATCTACTGATTATAACCCTTTACCGTTCCATTCTATCTGAGGCTCATTGAGTTAACTAATGTTTTGGCCATTTTGACTTGTCACAGCACTCACTGTCTTCTCTGCTTTCCTCCAGTTGCTGTTGGCCTAGAATTCTTCCCATTACCTGTTCATCAGGACCAGTGTGGCTTTAGCTCTACAAGAGTTTTATGAACTTTAATCATTGTTCATGTTTGGAAAATAAAGTTTAAAATGTGCACACTGGAAATTGTGTAGTTAATTGAGTTAATGGGTTGTGTATACTTGTTTCTAGCTTTATTAATACATTTATAATAAAGCTGGGGCTGGTCTTGCACAAAGTATTGTTTCATATTCACAGGTTTTAAATAATGCACATCCAAATGTCAAAACATGATCTGGTTTCTTTTGGAAGAGTCTGCCTTCCTGTATCTAAACTGCTCAAGTTGGGGGACTATTTAATTTTAAATTCTGCCTATTAAATATCTTCTCCTTTGTGCAATGGGGTTGTAAAGCTCATCTCCTAGTTGGGGAATGTTAGTCATAATGAACAGGGGCCGAGGCTTGTGATAGGTGATTTTATTCAACATTAATGATCTTAGCAGGATTAGAAAATAACTTGTGCCAGCTATGATAACACTGACAGAAAGATGTCTTGGAATTTGGGTTGTTGTCAAATTGTAGGAAAAAAGTGTAGCGTTACTGGCATGCTGAAATGAAAATCAAGTCAATAGCCCAGTAACACCATGTGGAGACATACAGGACAGCAACATTAAACTTCCATCTGTAAGTTAGTCCTGGGTTTGGACTAGACAAGCACCTGGGTGATGGTAGCGAAGGAGAACCCTGTTGTGGAAGAGTTCCCTGTGCGATCTGATCAGGAACTCAAGCAGATGGATTGACTACAGAGTATTATTGGGGTGTATGACACCTGAAGCATGTCACGCCTTTTTACTGAGGAAGTAGAGAAACTGATGTGCTATTAAATAGAAAGGGAAGACTATGACGAGGTGTAGGAGAACTGATGGATGTAGGTGGAAGGGAGTGGAGGCTGCAGGCTTTTGGAAGTACACTGCTCACAAAAGTATTGTGAAAAGTCTATTAGGCTGATGTGGCTACAAAATCTGGAGTGGTATTGGATCCTAATTGTTGAGGACAAGAGTTGATATCTATGCTGCCTTTCTTGATCGAAAGGCAAAGAGAAACATCTATGAAGTCACACAAGACGGTTAAATTAAACTCGCAGAAGCAAGGTCAGCAAACTGTCCAGTTCTTCTGAAGTCACCAAGGTCTGTAAGGTAATCTACATTTACCAACTCAAAACTGGTTATGAAATAAGACCTACATACTATACTGCTCATAAAAATACTTCAAAATGAATTATCCCCTATTTTATGAGCAGTATATTTTCAGTTCAAAGCCTGTTGAGTGAAGCTCATTCTTAACATACAGAATGACCACAAGAAATGATGCCACGTGATGGCTGACTAGACGTTTGCATTATGAGCAAAACAGGTGTTCCTAATAAAGTGGCCAATTAGTGTGATGTACAGTATGATCAGAAATGCCCATGGCATCTTTTAAGGGATCAGCATGATTTCATGCTGGCGTTGATCCTGTGCTCAAGAATGACGGAAATGACGTCAGTATTTGGGCACTCTGTACTGACTAATGTAAATATGACATGGGTGGCTCTATCTACACTAATGAGCCGCTCCTGTTAGAGTCTGAATAGGCGTAATAAACCGTTTTTTTTCCTTTATTCTCGTGCTCGCTCTCCTGCCGAGGTTATGATGCCTGTAGCGCGTTTCTCTGCGCTTTTCTCCGCGATCCTAGCTACGCTTTCGGTTAACGCCGAGCTCTTTCAGTTTGAGAGCATCTCAAATGTGTCAAGCTATTACTTCAACTACCTGTACTGCCATGTATGGGAGGGAGAGTGCCAACCTAACCAGGACGATGCCACACAGCAAGGTATGAAGTGACTTTAATGAGAAATGCCAGAATAGATATGAAATCTGACCACAGAGCAGGTTTACTAGCAGGCTATGTCTGCCCAGCCGTCAGGGCTTTGTTCCTGGGAAAGCTTTCTTTATTTAAAATACATTCATTGTTTAACTAAGGATTTCCATTGAAATGGGGATCATTTGCTCCTTGTTAACTCTTAAAAACTCAACTTCGCTTTCTGTATTTTTCAACACTGATTCTAACAACATATACTAAACTATTCATAACGAGTACTGGTTAATCTCGGGCAACTTTATTTATTTATTTACAGGGGTTTTCTTGTTACTCGTGGCACTGAGTTTTCAGCACAGAATTAGCAAATGCATTAAATGTATCCATGCAGCATCCGTACTAATACAGCATCTCACAAAAGTGAGTACACCCCTCACATTTTCTCATGTCTTTGCGTGTGGCAGCACTGCAGATATGAACTGCGGTCACGCCATCAGATTTTTTGGTCTCGCCATCAGACGTAAAATAGCAATCAGTTCTGATAGACGCAAATACAGCTATGGTAAGCCAAAGGGATCAAAACCGTTGAGGGATCAAAGCTTTTCTATTACGTTAACTCGTTTTACAGAATGGCTATTCCTTTAGGCCAGACTTTTTTATTGCTTGGTTCGCGGATCCGCCGACGATCATATTTGAAGAATACAATATTTGTTTTGTGTGTGTTTCTCGGATCCGCCGCAGCACCAATGGTTGAAATAATAAAATAAAAAATAAAATTATTTTTTAGCTGTTCATTTTTTTCAGATTCACTTTCATTTAATTGTAGAGTAAATAAATTTTCTTTTTAAATAAAAACATATTTTTATTTCTTCCTCCTTCCTTGTATTGATTCCACATAGTCCTCAAGAAATTGAAAAGTGCTGAAAAATAAATATTTATTTTCATTTTTTTCCTCCCTTCCCCGGTAGATTCTTAAGTGGGGACATCCGAGGATCAAGCAATTAAAAAGGTCTTGCCTTACTTATACACGATTTCCTCCTTATTTTTTAATTCCACTCCGAATATTGTCATGTAAGTCTGTATTGTATATTGCAACCATTATGTTTAAACTTACTACCAGGTTATTCAGCTAGGTCAGCTAAGTCAAAATACTAAGCTTTAAACAATTTCACTGTCAAATTGTATTAAAATTTTACTCTGAACTTTGTCATTAAGCCAGTAATACATATTGTTGCCACTATACCTGGATGGAAGGATGGAAGGATAAATGGATAGATCGTACTCCAATAGTTGATCTGATACTTATTATGTTGACTAAGCTGACTTAGCTGAATAATCTGGTATATCATGATAATCATGAGATAACTAAACATAAATAAAACAGATCAGACTTTATGATTTTATTATTAATTAATAAAAATCAAATGAACAGAATTAGGCTGTGCTTGGCTAATTGATGTCTCTAAATTGCCCTTAGTGTGCAAGTGTGGGAATGAGTGTGGATTGGTACCCTGTCTAGGGTTGTTCCTACCTTATGCCCTCAGCCAGCAGCTAGGCACCGACACCCAAATCCTGCTAAGATTAGTAAAATCGAGCGTTTCAGAAAATAAAAAGAATTAACATTTCTGGATTGTGTAGTGGCAATAGAATTAAATTACACTTTTATTAAAAATTTTAAACAGTAACTTCATCTGTTTTTTCAAGAAAGGTTGGTTACATGGATTTATAGCATCACAAATCTGATTCATCAGGCAGTATATTTTTTTCCATTGTTCACTTGATTCAGTTTTGGTAAGCTTTTTCCCACTGTAGCCTCAGATGTAGCCCATCTCCCTCAAGCTTCCATCTTTTGTATGTTCAGAGGTGTGGTTCTCATCACCATTGTTGTAAAGCATAATGATTTGAACTACTCTAACCACTAGTTGATTTAAATTTACATTTTATATTTATGGTAATTAGCAGACCATATCCAGAGCGACTTACAACTGATACAGTCTGATACAGTCTTACAATTCAAGCAATGGTGGGTTAAGGGCTGTGGCAGCTTGGCAGAGGTGGGATTTGAGTCCAGTACCTTAACTGCTAGCCCACCGAGTCCCTGTGTTAATGTGCTGATGTTAGTCTGACCATTTTCTTCTGAATTATCAGCTGACAATAAACATTTTTTTTTACCAAACTCTAGGGACTTTTGATATGATATTACAATATCAAGAGTTTTTGTAAATGCTACTGCCAACCCACTTGGCACCACAGATCACATTTTCTCTTCAGACTGATGTTTAATGCTGAAAGTTTTGACATGGACTCGTTTGATTTTTTTTGTAGTACCAAAGTGATTATTTATCACATTTCTCTTGTATTAGATGTTTATTACTTCTGCATTACTGTAATTGTAGACATATGTACTGTTCATTTTTGAATATCAGTTTAAGAAAGAAAATACTTTTTTTGCAGGCATTGAAATGAAATGAGCAGGGTACTGAACAATATAGCCTATATTCTCATGTATGATAACAATATTAGAAAACATATACTATAAAGAGGGGCAGCACAGTGGCTCACTGGGTAGCACCGCTGCCTCACAGCAAGAAGGTCCTGAATTCAATCCCAGGGTGGAACTCCACACTCTTTCTGTGTGGAGTGTGCATGACCTCCCCATGTCTGCGTGGGTTTGCTCCGGATACTCCGGTTTCCTCCCACAATCCAAAGACATGCGTGTTAGGTTAAATGGTGTCTCTAAAAGTGGCCCTTAGTGTGTGACTGTGTGCATGAGTGTGTGTGTGTGTGCCCTACGATGAATTGGCGCCAGGGTTGTTCCTGCAATTGCGCCCAGAGTTGGCGGGTGGGCACCAGCTGGCCTGCGACCCGTGTGGATTAAGCGGAAGATAATGAATGAATGAATATACTTATAAAATCGTACTATAGGCACATTGTTCTGCAAAACTGTACTTATACAGTTGAAAGTGTGCTGAAGCCTGTGGCATAATTTGAAGTGAAGCTCGATCTGTAATTGGAAAGCAGTCTGAATATAATTGTTAATTAATAGATATGATGACGTGTGTTTTCCTTTAAACTATTGTTTGTCTCATATTCTTTTTCAGTGCCTTCAGAGAACCTTTGGTCCTGGTTGTCTCAGGATTATATGGGCACGGTAAGCAAATGGTACTGCAGCCTTGGCCAGTGTTGTGATTCAGGGGATTGCAGAATTACAAACAACATCACAGGTATAATGTAAACACATTTCTTTTAAAACCATAAGCCTTAGTCATCGATTCTGATTATGTTAAAAAAAAATAATTATTTATGGACTGTATGTATTAGCTAAACCCTGTTAGTACTCATTTGAACCCACTTTGCCTTGAAGACTGCCCTAATTCTTTGTGGCATAGATACAGGTGCTGGATGCATTCCTCTGATTGACATTGATAGCACCACAGTTGCAGCATATTTGTCAGCTGCAGACAATGAAATTCTCCCGTTCCACCGCATCTCAAAGTGCACAGCAGGATTGAGATCTGGTGACTATAGAGAACTTTGGAGTACAGTGTCATACTGACAAAACCGATTTAACATGATTTGAGCTTTTGTGACTTTTCTGCTTTTTTAAGAAGTATCACAAGATAGGTACACTGTGGCCAAAAAGAGATGGACATGGTCAGCAACGTTGCTCAGGTAGGCTGAGGCATTTAAACTATGCTCAGTAAGTATTAAAGACCCTAGAGAGTGCCAAGAAATATCCTGAACTTTATTACACCTCCACCAACAGCACGAGCCATTAATACATAGCAAGATGGATCCATGCTTACTGTTTCTCTTGACTTTCTATCAGCTTGAACCAGTCTGGATATTCTCCCCTGTATTTTGGCAACAACAATTCATTTTCACCAGGAGAACTGCCACCCACTGGATATTTCCTCTTTTTCTAACCACTCTCTGTGAGTGCATTCCAGCAGTTTTTTTTGAACCAGCAACCATGTCATATTCAAAAGCACTAAAATCACCTTTCTTCCCCATTCTGATGTTCTGTTGGAATCTCAACATGGTCTTTTCCATCTCTACAAACCTCAATGTATGCATATTTGTGTTTTCGAGCAGTTTTATCAAGTGTACCTAATAAAGTGGCCGCTGACTGTATTTCACAATATTGTACATATAGATGATGTTTTCAATAATACATTGTTTTTTTAATAAACTTTTATATTGAAAGGTACATAATCACATTATCGATTAATATATTTTATATGAATATAGTTGCGTTAATGAGCAGACGAAGAGGTGTACTTAATGAAGTGGCCGCTGACTGTATTTCGCAATATTGTACATCTAGATAATGTTTTCTTATTGGAATATTGGTATTTAAATAAACTGTTACATTGAAGGGGACATAATCACAGTATCGATTAATCTATTTTCTATAAATATAATTGCGTTAAAGAGCAAATGAAGAGGTGTACCTAATGAAGTGGCCGGTGAGTTTATGTACTATGTTTTTAACCCAGGTCTGGAGCAGGATCTACAGCAAAAACTTCATGGGCAGCACCTGGCACAGTCTGTGGTTCTGAAGGCAATACAGGGCTTCATTAATAACCCTGAATCCAATAAGCCTCTTACTTTGTCCTTTCATGGCTGGTCGGGCACAGGCAAAAACTTTGTGGCGCGCATGGTGGCACAAAACCTGTACCGGGATGGGGTGAAGAGCGAGTGTGTTCGTCTGTTCATTGCCCCATTCCACTTCCCACATGCTCGACTGGTGGACGTGTACAAGGTGAGCCGAACATTTGACACAGTCATTAGGTTATTATTATTACTAGAACAACCAGATGTTCTTTTTATACAAGCTTTACAGCTAACCTTGTTAAAACCCCTTAAGAAGCGTTGACACTTTAATACATATATATTTCTGAGCTACATAGTTCTAAAAAACAACATAACCAGGCTTTAGTCCAGATCACACGGTGTAGGATTACACTCAGTCTTGATTGCATCATCTCACTCACTGTGATAGAGCTGCCCATTTTAGATAGCAGTAAATATCAGGCATGTAATGTTATACTCATTGTGTAAACAATGCGCATTTTCTGCTATAAGTTTTTAAACAAGAAAGCCATAAGTCTTTAGCAAATAAAATAAATTACAAGAAGCACAGGTTTGGAATTGCGCACATGTTGTATTGTAGATTTTAATGAAAAAGTGAAGACATTCCTTTTTAATTCATGAGGCATAACAATTAAAAGAGAAGTTTACTTCTCTTGTAAAAAAAATGTAAGCAAAAATAATTTGGTTATTAACATAAATTAGTCTTACTGAAAATGGGAAATGCATGTGAGCATGATGTATGATTGCACCCTCTGCTGTTCAAAAATGCAATTACTTTAGTTGGTTATTAAACGAGAATGCATAATCGAAACTCAACGATGCACACCATCTTACACTATACATGAATTAAAAAAAAAAGAGTTCATATGTCATTGCGTTATTAGATCCTGTGCGAATCATTTAATCATTTTTGCAGTGAAAAAAAAAATCATGTCCTAACAGTGCATTATTGAAATTTTCAGTTGGTCTGAAATCAGAATCAGAATCTGTGTAGTGTAAAAATATAACTTTTCCCTTTCTGTTTGTATGATAAAAGGAATGCCAACTATGCAGTGCAAGGAGAAATTTGTTTCTCAGACATGACTTTAAATGTTTGTAATTCTCATACTATTAATTTCTTGCACAGAACTACAGAACAGCCTATATAATACCCTGCACAAGCTTTTTGTGTCCAGGCAATAAGAATGTTGCATATTTTGTAAGATGCAACACCAAATAGATATTATTGCATGTGTGCAGCATTTTGAACATTATGTGAACATCTTGGGTGGTTGGGTGAGCAGTGGTCTAATACGCTAGCCCATCACCTCAGGGACCTGGATTCGAGTCCAGGCAGTTTCTTCTGGCCAGATCAGACATCTTAAGCAGACATGAGTGGCTGTGTTTGAGGGAGTAAAGGCTGGTCAGGTGTTCACTCGCCAGTGCTGCGAGAGCAACCCCTACCCAGCCCTGCCATGGTCTGGCTTCCTGTCTAGCTCTCCCTAAAAGCGTTAGCTGCTCATGCATTTGGAAAGATGCTGCGGCATTACGGTAAATGTAGTGCCTGTAGTGGATTTGGGTGGATAGTAGTTCTGCTCAGCAGTCCAGGATAAAATAGATTTTTTACTGCTGTGATTTTACTTGGGTACATGCTCCAGTAAACTGGGTCTGATGGCACCCCTGGTTGTGCGTGCTGTGTTCTTTAAGGTTGGGCACTGAAGCTCCAGTGATACTGACCATGAAAAGGGGTTAAAAAAATACAAGACTACAACCTGATAACTGCACCGATTAGCCAAAAATTTAAAACTACCTTTAGTAAGGATGTTTTGGTAATTGTTACATATCATATTAATATCTGCATGAAGACCCAGGCTTTCCCAAGAGAACAGACTTTAAACAGACTTTCACCCTCCTTCCACTGGCTCTCTTCTTCCCACAGTGCATCCTGGTGTCATCAGGTACCTGACCGTCAACATGATGAGAAAGAAAACTCTCCCTCTTCTAACGCTCCACAGTCCAGTTCTGACACTCACATGCCATTTTAGGTACTTGATTGTGGAAAGGGTTTTGAATGGTGACTGTTCTGCTTGATCTGCAACTAGGAATGTCATACTTAGTACTGGGCATGGCACAAATATTTCTGTGTTTTGTACCACGGTAGGTCTTCTGTCCATTTGGTCTAGAAAGGATAGGTTTGTTGTTCTCACACATTGCCATCACCGTGTTCCTGCTTTTTGGTTTGTCACTCTTTGGACCACTGGTGATGGGAAGCACCCCACAAGCACTGGTGTTTAGGAGATGCTCTGACCAAGTTGTCTGGCTGTAAGAATTTCCCTCAGGTCTTCAATCTTAACCATTTCTCTCACATCCAACAAGTCTGCTTCAACCACTAACTGTTTGTGGTTTTACCATTTTGGTTTAACCATAATAACTGTAGATATTAACAGTGTCAGACTGCATTATCTTTATTTGTACATTTTAGGGCCAACTGAAGGAGGCGATTAGAGATATGGTACTCCGATGTCCACAGACTCTTTTCATTTTTGATGAAGCAGAAAAGTTGCACCCCGGACTTATAGATGCCATCAAGCCTTATATGGACCACTATGACAACGTGGATGGTGTTAGCTATAGAAGAGCCATATTTCTGTTCCTCAGGTTAGTGTGGCCACATCTAAAAATGTTTGTTTTAAAGGAACTTGTAGAAAATGTACTCTTTGTGATTGACTTTTCGGTTTGATTTTGAAATATTTGAGATAGTATGGAAAATGCAACACACACAGTTTTTTTTACTTTTATTTAATTGCAGGCAGGATAAACCCAATATTTTTTTACACTTACTTTCATGCGTTAATAAAACATAAATTCTTGCAACACATTCAAAAAACAAGGTTTGGACAGGGGCAATTTAGAGCTAGATAATGATGTGATTTCTAAATAATGATGTGATTTTAAACAGATCATTGTAATCATGATTTGATACAAAAGCGGCATACAGGAAAGGCATTTGAAGACTTTGAGGCCAGTTTGTCAAGAAATGAATGAGGAAATTATTGAAATGTTTAGAAACAATGTACCTCAAAGGAGGATTGAAAGGGATTTGCATAATTTCTCCCTCTATAGTGCACAAAATAATTAAATGATTTAAGGAATTGGGAGGAATTTCAGTGATTACATTCCAGGGTACAAGCTGTAATACAGTTACATTAAAAATACCTCTTAAAACCAAAAAACCTTATGTTAACCATGTTCAGAAGTGGCATCTGGTTGTTTCCCTTCACTCTTTTCTCTAATGGTCAGGACCCCAGAGAACCCCAATTGATCACGTACTGTTTAGGTGGTGCATCACTATCACTTCAGTGTAACTACAGTGCTGAGAATGAAGCACCACCCAAAGTGACACTGATTTGATGGTTGTGCCTTACTGTGTGTTTTTTAATGAATGAATCACACACAGTAGTGCTGCTGAAGTTTTAGACCACCTCAGAGTCAATGCTGGACTGAAAAAAGTTCACCAGCTGTCAGCACCCTGTGAGCACTGAGGTTGACTAACACAAACAATCGATTTTACATCTACAAGGTAGAGCAATATGGTAAATGCATCTAATAGAGTGAACAGTCAGTGAATGCAGTGTTTAAAACACCAGCTATAATTGTAGAAATACAAAGTGCATCTAAATGGTAAGTGGAACTGATCAAATAGAAACAAGGAGGTGTACCTAATAAAGTGATCTTTTTGTTTTCTATAGCAATATTGGTGGCACGACTATTAATGAAGTAGCGCTGGACTTTTGGCACTCGGGACAGAACCGAGAAGACATTGGCATGGAAGATCTGGAACATCGACTGCAGGCAGAATCTATGGAGGCTGAAGGTATATGGTTATAGAATTACTGTAATTAATTCGAACTGAACTTACACAAACATACAAAATATAACCCTGCCTTTATTATTATTACTAAATTAATTATAATTATAACAATCATCAGTGAAACATGTGATAATGAAAAGGATAAATTTAGTGATTCCAACCCTGATGTACAGAAACCTGTGGGCTAAAGGCTTGTTTAGTGTTCTTAAAGCTCTCTCACTTTTATTCACATTCACTTTCATTCTCAGATGTACATCTTTGCATATGCATTCTGTCATTTTTTTGTTGGGATTTTTTTTTATTTAAAGTTACCTCTGTTAGGTTTACCCATGCTGCAGTTAGGGTGTAGAAAGTCATCTTTATATTAGTGTGATTTAAATCCAAATCGTAATTATCGTAAGTCAATCCAACTCATAATTATGAATAAACAGCGGGCTCTTAAACTGAACACGTCTTCTATGGGTTCTACGGTGTTCAGCAGATAACGGAATGCATGCCATTGTTTACGGCATGCAGTCCCACACGATGGAGCCTATTTAATATGATCTGGGTGCATATGCATTGTCCAATGGCAGCAAGAAACTGTCCCTGTTCCTATTTAATAAAATTATCAAATGCTTCTTTTTCACTTCGTATTCATTTAGAAATATCCCAGTGAGCAGTGTAGTTTTGGTACAGTATTAGCTTGCGTTTGTATCATATCATCTCCTTATACTGCATATGAATTGGCTTAATGCTATTAATTTTTTTTTAATAAGGGGATTTTCCATCTACTAAATGTGCGAATGAGTCGAATCCCTCCCGATTATCTATTTTTTTAATTGCACTCAAGGCAGAATGTTACGACGATAGCGGCAACACTTCTCGGTCACAGTAGCATTGCAACAGTTGCAGCATTTGTATTATAAAAGGCAAGAGTTACAAAAATTAAGTCGAATCACTAAAAAAAAGGTGGCTTTTGCCACAGCTGCTGCCATGTTGCTAATTTATCAGAAGTTATTTCATTTATTTGGTGTTTTCTGGTTGCTGTAAATGTTTGTCCTTTGTTAGAACAGGTTTATGTAGGTGTTGTGCGTTCACATGAATGTTATCCAGCATGTAATAGCTCTTGTCTTTCGTAAATAAATCATATGGTGATTTCATGAAATGTGGTAATGAACACGTTAAAACATATAATGCAGAAGGTACTTTTATTGTATCAATATGGTGGTAAGATGTTAAAAACTGTAGTCTTGAAAGAAGATTCTGATGTTCAGAGAGCTCTCTGCTTCCTTTCAGAGCAAGGAGCTGCAACCTTAAACAAAATTCACTCTCTGGTGTTGGTTTGGCCAATTGATACTAAACCCTTGACCCTTTCACTAACCCTAATCGTTAGCCCCATAATCCCTTACCCCATATCCTAACCCCATACCCTAAACCCTTATTTCTCCGTATTTGCCATCACCAGCCGGTTCTGGAGACCGGCACGTGTCCTAACCCTTTGGTGTACTTTGGGCGGACTGGTGAACATCCTTTGACAATCATTATTGATCTTCCAAGCACAGGAGGTACCTATATAGCAGGAAAGTGAGAATTCAACAGAGATGGATTAAAAAATAAGAAATACTTATTCAAGTTTTAAGTTTCACTAAAAACATCCTTGTTCCATCACTGGTCCAGACTGACCTGATCCATTTTTGGCTCGTGACGATCTGTGCTCAGTTGCTTCTCCGGGAGAGATTCATATGCTTGGTACAAAGCAAAATTCCTGCTCTGATTAAAGCTTTTCTTTGGCCTTGGTTCAGCAGGAGGTCTTATGTGAACCCCTGAAACCATTAGAGGTGAGGAAGTGCTGCTCTGAAGCTTTTGAAGCTTTTGAGCAGTGAAGGTCACAGCCCTGCCTTGGACCTTGCTGGTCCCAGCTGGCTGAAAAGGCTGTGGATGTTGCATGACCAGAGGTTTTGGGTGTAGAAGAGGTGTAGGAACCACCTTGAGAGACTCAATAGAGGAGGTCCCAGTGTCTCGTCTTTTCATGGGGTTTGCCTTTCCCCACTCTGTCTTGACACTGGGAAGTAAGGCCGGTACAGCAGTCCTTTGGTCCAGGCATCGTCGACCAACTAAACATTGTTTAGGGTCGAGCTCTGGAAACTTTGTTGGTGCAGAAGTTTCTGAACACCTCAGTTTCCTCTTGGGTATCTGCACTACCTGGGGTAGGAAACTGCTGCAGTCTCTGCTTTTGGAAAATTTGTCCAGTTTGCTGTTCCATTCGTGCGGGTTCACTCCCTGCTGAATTACAATGTTTGGAAGATCCAAAGTGTGATTGCCTACATCACCCATAATGCTCAACTTTGTATTGCGCAAATAAAAACGATGTGGCTCCGTCAAGAGCAAGTGCAAAGTGACAACCTTGAGCTGAGGAACTCCTACTTGAAGGGTTCCACTGATTGTGACCTCACAAGGTTTCTTTCATTATGATGTCACAGTTAGAGCAGATCAGCTGTCTAATGTCTCAAAATAAAGTGCAGGCAGAGATTTAATGAGGCATAGAGTAACAGGCATAGATGTTCATGCACGCATTATAGTTAATAAAACGAAAAAACAAAAAAACGATATTCCACAGTTCATTTAAATGATTCACCAGTCAGAGCAGGTGAAACAGTTCAGCCAGGGACATTGTTAATTATGTTAACTGATTATACAAGTTCAGTTAGTGCAAGTTTCAGGAGAATAATGGACAATAATAAAGATCGTTTAACAATTTTATCACAATTACACACGACACTGATAAGAAATGATAGGCTCGGTTTAGGGATTAGTTTTGAACGCACGTGCATTGTTATTGGCACTGCATATTGGCGAAGATCGTATTTAAAAAATAAAATAACGTGTGTTTTAAAAAATGTACATTGTCTATTTTTTTTAATATATAGTTTTTGGACCAGATACACAACGCTAATGCAGATGTCATTGCGTTGTCTGGAGTATGTTGCCCCCTAGTGGAATTTTCCTTATTTCCTGTGTACATAATAGTCAAGTGAAGTCAAGTCAATTTATTTCTATAGCGCTTTTTACAATACAATATTGTCACAAAGCAGCTTTACAAAA